>MU172391.1:66409-96021 GCA_016695485.1 Suillus hirtellus | reverse complement strand
ATGTTTTCGTGTTTTTACCACATGTCACAACTTAAGTTCGATGACCTCAATATGTGTGTGACTGTCACACGAAATAGGTTCGGTTCGCTCGCCCTGTGATGGTGTGACGAACTTAAGTGCGTAGCTGTACAGTAATTTCTCAATCATCACACGATCGGCTCAAGTGCTCATTAATCATTTCTCACGATCAATGAAAAGACGCACTTTTAGTTGTCAGACACCTCCATTTCATCCCCCAGCCTCAGTAATCAGCGGAGGGCAGGCTTTGGGGTCGATGCGGAGATAGATATGGAGATGAGGAGCCTGGAGGGGATCCATCAGGTGCTTGTTTGTGTGCTTCGGGGCTTGAATAACGATATAGATGAGTGCCCTGGCTTGTGTTCCACGCGTGGAATTGACTGACAGGTCGGGGTGGTGTGCGTGCCGCAGACATTTCATGATTGATTTGGTGGCACTAGCGGCGAGTTATGTTGTTATCATCGTCCGGTGTTCATTCTATTCACAGATACGTTCTCCCCCTGTCACGGCACAGAATGGTGGGGGAATCCTGTGCTTACGGCCGCATGTGCCAATGGTCGCTGCAGTACAAATCTTCGACACATTGCGTCCGCTGGAATGGTCATGGACTGCGAGGGAAACAAAGGCCACCTTTGTAGCCGGAGGTCACGGCTCTATCTATCGAGGACCGACTGCCACAACACGGCCTATACGTGAGCCAGGACTTCTGCTACTTTGCCAGGACCCTTGGCACCCCCGATTCGTCAGCCAGTTTCCATATTTCTCAAATCTTTGCTTCTGACTCCCTGACTTGACTAGACGGGTGCTTGCATCGTGCGGGGACCATCTACAGCCGCCATCGGGTGTCGTTGTCCTCGCGTGTGCCATTCTCAAACTTGTCGAGACTCGGTGCACTGTTCTGGGAGCGGCATCTCCCTGACCAGTGAGACTTGGAACTGAAACTGGTCGTCGTGGAATTATACGTAGCATTCTGCCCTCATGTCGTCATCGATCTCTCTTCGGTTGTGTTTCCCCAGAAACGTGCGGTTGCGCTGCTGTGGTTTGGCGAATTGGCAGCCACCCATAATCAAGAAGGAATGACCACGTCCCTTCTATGTGGTCTGGGGAAACAGAGTCATCGAGTCGTGGTGCCCTGCGAGCCGTCCTAGGGGTTAGTGTATGAGGCAAGAATAGAAGGCAGCGTACGGATTTGGTACGGATAGCTGTAAATGTTTGCCTTTCAAGTCCGAACGGTATCTGGGTTGATTCAATATAATCGAGGGTATTACCATTTGGCACCCTCCAGTCTAATTTCCTGGCGCTTGCACCCTGATGTAAAGCTGTTAGTGGGTTCGAAGGGAAATGTGAACGACATACACTTACTATACGACAGGAAGAGAGCAGTCAAATTCATCTTCGAATGGACTGCGCGCCTAAGACGGCCGGCAGGAACGGCGGACTGACGGGGGACATCCTCACGTCGGGGCATTCGCGAGTCCAGAAAACACGAAGACAAGTATGGCGTTTGAGATGGGGACTTTTTCTGAGGCGTTCGGTCGTGCTTGGAGTGGGGAAATCGCTGTATGCGATTCTGCTATCGATAGGAGTGTACGGTGTATACATACGCTTTCGAATGGATTGCTATAGGCCAGAATGTGCATAAGAGCACTGGTGGCTGCCCAGACTCTGCCTGTGCGCCACTACGATGTACATCATACAATCGACTTCATAGAACACAGATCCCCGCAGTGTTACAAGTACAAAAAGCAAACAGATCCGTGCAAAACACTTAGTATCATATGTAATCAATAAACCCCAGGAACAAGCCGGTATCTCACTTTCTTTGCCCAATTCTCCCATTCTTCTCCCAGAGCAAGCTGCAACATTCTGTCCTCCACTGCAGGTCGGCTGAGGGAAACCCAAGTGCCTAATGCGACAGATCCGAAAAAGACAATCATTGCTAACACTTTAATGAAAGGCACTTGTAGGATCCCAGACTGCCTCATCCACGACCCTTGGCTTCCGTTCATGATGGCACCCCCAAAAACTTGGAGAAGGGCGCCAGTGTAGCTTGGGTGGCGAACCACCGAGTACGGCCCACTTGTCACAAGTCGATGCTCTTTTCTGACGCTGAGGTGGAAGCTCCAAAACTTTCCTAACGTCGCTATACAATAAAGCCTCAATGCGCCGCCAATCGCGATGGCAACACTGCCAGCAAGGAAAGCAGGGGTGATTGGTGTAGGCTGAAGAAGGCGGAAAAGCTGCACGGCTCTAGCGGCACAGATACCTTCTGGAATATGCGAGGGATCTATATGTATGGCCAGGATGCTAGCCACTTCAGCAAACGATGCTGCCCATGCACTGATCTGTTATATTGTCCACAAATTAATGAGGACGACGACCGGAGGTCAGGAGAAACTTACCACCGCTAAATCCATACAGCGAAGTTTCAAAAACCATCCCATGAAGGATTCGAACGACGAGGGCACCACCTTCTCTCCAGATGACGGGGGCGGAGAAAAGGTAATTACTGAAATATGGCTGCCAATAGCAGAAGCTAGTATGAAGGGAATCTTCAAAAGACTCATAGTGTGTCGCTGTACTTGACCCTGGAGGTGTTGATCAAGTCGAAGGAATTTTGATGGGGTAATGTCGATTCTCGTTTACTTGCACACGATGCTTGCTCTTATCTGATGCAGGACGATGGACTTCTATTAAACAGGAATATCTTCGGGTCTCGCTACTGCTTCCGGAATGAAACGGGTGATTGGTTCAAGATTGGTTACTATATCAAATCTAGACAAAATGTCAGTCAAGGTGTCCGTGTTGTCTTGTGTGAGGTACTCACCAGGCGAAGTCAGTGGCGTTCTGAGACTCTGAGTGTAACTTTTTCTGAGTTGCACAATAGGCGAGCCTAGTTGGTGGACAGGAGATGTCCGTACATGTGTCCCGAAGTAACTCCACCAGTGTTACCGATAGGTGAATGCGCTGGCATGTGTTCCACGCGTGGGATTGACTGATGGGTACAGCTGGCATTCGTGAGCTGTAGGCGATTGCCCGGTGTAGCCAGCGAGGTTTTGGAAATCGATTTTGTTGAGTTGGGATTGGTCATCGGCCTGCGAATATGATCACGGTTAACTTGGTGGCACTGGAGAGTTATGTTGTTGTTATTGTTATCGCAATAGCTTGACGTTCGTTTGCGTTTATGCAGGCATCGTTTTCGGCGCTGGTTTTATTCACAGGTACGTCCTCCGAGTTCCCCTGTCATGACGTAGAATGGTGGGGGAATTCTGCTCACGGGCGCACGTACCCGCGGTCGCCGCAGTACAAATTGTGGTTCGATATCTGATGTCCGCGCTGGCCTGACACTTCTGCCGACTCTCACATTTATCCTCCACCTTACGCCCTGACGTAATTGCATCGTATGAGCACCATCTACAGCTGCCATTAACGTGAGCGTGGTAGTCCTCGTGTGTGCCATTCTCGAACTCGCCGGTGCACTGTTCTGGGAATGACAGGTTTATTAAGTTAAAAAGAACGCTAGGAAAGAAGTCATGTCTGAGCAAATATCAGGCCTTCTTCAGCATACACGACAAATTGCAATGGACTCCGAGTTGGTTACCTGCGTTCAAAATCCAAGTAGTAACCTATTCCTAATTCCATACACCATGACCACTGGCAGGTGCGTTCCGAGTCTGGAATTCAGCCCTGAAAGAATTGAAACAATCAGCTCGTGCACTACTTGAATAACCTACCCTTGTTGATGAATTGATGTTGCCTAGGTGAGGATCAGCCCGGTAACCCCGCGGTATTCCAGGTCGATGGCATTTGGAACATTGGTAGGTACAAAACGAGAGTGATCAGGGGATATCCATCGATGATCGGAAGTAGATGCTCGGAAATGTCCAGCAGAACCAGTTGCTAAGTGGTCTCCCGTAATAGGCCAGCCAGATAGAAGGAAGATAGCTGTTCCTTCTAAATATCGACGATGATTGAAAGTAGACCTGGTACCCGGTAACCAGTGTAGGGTTTGCAACTGCAGCTGCTACTAGTAACTACTACATGATAGTAGCAACTTGTGTTTTGCGGTGAAAAGATTTGCTGAGTCAACATGCGCCGCTTCTCCCACCACCATCCATCATGTATCACCTCTTAAAAGGATTCCATGAGTACTTGACGAGGTAATGCTTCATATTCGCTCCTTCACCTGCATCTGAAGATGACAGGAAAGAAGAGTTTTCAGTGATTATCATCGGCCTTGATGGTGCTGGCAAAACCGTGCGTCTCGAACCTCGCCGTCGAGTTCAAATTCATCGCGCTGAGAAAAGATTTTGAGATTAGACACTTCTGGAGAAAATAAAGACTCTATATAACGAGACTCCTGGGCTTGACCCATCCAAGATTGGCCCGACTGTGGGGCAAAATAGTACACGTTTCTCAAAACTCAGTTTCAATTTCGGCGCTCATCAATGTGAATTTGACATGCAGCTGGCAAAATATCTCTCCCATCCAGTATCATCAACTTCTTCGACCTCGGAGGACAACGCGGTATTCGGTCCATCTGGCACAGATACTATGACGACTGTCACGCCGTAGCGTACGTTATCGATGCGCAAGACCGAGAGAGGCTCAGTGAGGGCTGGGAAGTCTTTGGTACGTATGCACCCTTCACCACTCCTTGGACCATCATAAACCGACGAACCGAAGACAAACTACTCACTCACAACTGCCACAGACACAGTTCTTTCCTCCCCTCAAACGCTTAACATCCCCCTCCTACTCCTCGCAAACAAACAAGATTCCCCTTCAAGCCTCAGCGTTTCAGAGATAAGGCAGGATTATGAAGATTGGGATCAGAGGAGGAGGGAGAGCGCGAGGAGGAGGTTTGGCGAGGATGAGGATGCGGAAATGGAGAGGAAACGGGAGAGGATCGCCAGCTTGGATGTTTTGGGAGTTTCAGGGCTTGATGGGTGAGTGGGTTTTACGCATGCGTGAGGTTGGCTGACCGGGTTGGCCTTTCAGAGCTGGCGTTCGCGAGGCCGTGGATTGGTTGTTCTTACGTGTGCAGAATAGTAGACGGTATGTGAGTTAGACTGGGTGGTTTGAGGTTATATTTCTGACTTGGTATTTTTGTGCAGTGACTTGGGGGATCGATAGAGAGGCTTTGAGTATCAGTTTATGTTGGCGGTGTCATCTGCCTGTGTACTTGTATGTACGGGGCTACCTGTTGACCGTCTCATTGAGTGCGAGCTTTTCATGATGATTGGTGTGGTGCACTACTGGATCATTGGTTGTTCACTTGATTCACAGGCACATCCTCCCTCTCATACCACCTCGATTCTGACCCAGAATGATGGGTGATGTTCCGTGCTTGTGGGGGTGCTCTATGTTATGCTTTCACTTGCGCGATGGTCACCGCAGTAAAGCACTCTGACTCGTTGCTAACCCGGTGTGCGCACTTGCTCATCCCTATCCAAACTTTAGCTTCAAAAGGTCCGTGTTTCACCACATCCACAGGCATTGACTCGCCATTTTGCTGTGTGGTGCTCTGGCAGTGCTATCTTGTTCTTTTCACAAGTTCTTCTAGGTCGGATTTTGCATACCTCAATTGAACATCATCAAAGAGACTTGTATATTGAATGCTTCAGTCGCGAGTTCCAAATCATGGTTATCGTTCTCGGTGACGTGTGATTCTGGCTATGCACCTCATAACGAGGTGACCGTCAGTGCTCCTATGGTAAGTACATATATATATATTATATTTCCTACATCACTGGCGCTGACCCACGCAGAGGACACGTCCCTAGGAAATTGTCCTCAGGTAACCCAAACAGGCAACACGTACCCTTTGTTCCTTCCGGGCTGACTAAGCGTACTTCGCATCTGATACTGAAAGTACAGGAATAGCACCTGGTAAAAGTTGATCATAGGAACCCGCTCCAGGGGAGTTCGAGAACCCCCGATCTTCCAATTGACGATTCAAATTCTCATATCAGAGTTCTGCGGCGTGTGGTACGCTTAGAGGGGATAATATCCGGATTTCAGGCGACTCAGCTGAAAAAAAAGATGGCGCTAACGTGTTTGAATCTTTCATGACATGGTTTCTGAGACTTTCAGGATGTGAGCAAGGTATTTTACTCCTATACATTGGTCGTTGTCTGATCCGACAATATACATGTGCAGTATTGTCTTCCAAAGTGGTCAACACCCTTGCCACACATGCAGATCCTTTTTTGCTTTATTACACATCTACAATGGACCCAGGATACCATAAAAGACCAATCCAGTACAACAAAGAAACAGCCGCGCGGAACGCTCAGTATGTATGTGATCGATAAACCCCAGGGAGCAATCGGTACCTCACCCTCTTCGCCCAATTCTCTCAGTCTTTTCCCAGTGCACGATGGAGCATCTTGTCCTCCACTAGAGGTCGAGTGATGCACATCCAAACACAAAATGTAAGTCCGAAGAGGAGGATTACTACTAGCACGTTTACTAAAGGCACTTGTAAAATCTCAGACTGCCTCAACCACGATCCTTGCTCTCCATACATGGCAAGGAGCCCAATATATTGGAGAAGGAAACCAGTATAGCTTGGGTGGCGAACGAGAGAGTATGGCCCACTCGTCACAAGTCCGTGTTCTCGTCTGACGCTGAGCGGCCAGCTCCAGTACTTCCCCAACGTCGGCATACAATAAAGCCTCAATACGCCGCCAATCGTGACAGCAAGACTTCCGGCAAGGAAAGCGGGGATGATTGGCGTGGGGTGAAGAGCGCGCAAAAACTGCAGATCTGTTTATCGCCCACCGATCCATTTAAACAACCATTGATATATCGAAGCCACACACCCTTTTTATATCATTACCTCAATGACCTTTTTCTAGGATAACGACTTCGAACTTGGAGGGGGGGGTATCGATCACGCTGCAGTGATATTTTATCCGCAAAAAGTCAGGATCCAGCTTTCCTTGAGCTGGATATGCTCCTGTGGACGACGTGTCCTCTGAAGGGTGGTCCAGTAATTCATACTTATGCTAGTAACCGTGCCATACTTTGCACAGATGGGGTTAACGCGAATGATTGGTTTTGCCTCGCCACGGCTGTATATACGGGCAGCACTACGCCGTTGGAAAATGATGACCATGATGGGCTATTTTATCCGGTCAATGACAGCGAAACCATGGGAATCTCGGCGCCGTGCATCTGGAGCGCAGCGTACTAGCTGGCTAATGGGCAAATTGTCGTGTCATAGCGGGCCAGCGGTACAGTGCTTACCGACCCCCGACTCGGCGGTACTCTAAAAGTCGGGATAAATGTTTCTGAGATTATCCTCGCGAAAGCCAGTTCTTATCAGGACAGGAGTCCATTACTAGCATGTGCAGGCAAAAACGAAGTCTGTCAGGTTTTGAAGCAGAGAGACTTCGAAAATTCGAAAGCGATGTGACGACTTGGCTATCATGAGTTGATTAAGGAATACATGTACCAGGCTCAGTACTAACCTAATTCGAATTCCACTAGGAGTGGGCATTCAAACGTGTCTGACTCTACCGCAGGATCCCATATTACTAAGCTACTAGGGTTCAACATCAACAACTTTCACTGGCATTTGCTCTGTTGCATATGTTGCTATTTCCTTCAATTTGGCCAATGAACTACAGCGAAGGTGTTTTGTAACACATGTGCTAGTTCTTCCAATGTGTGAAAGAACAGGGCCCCTAGTAGGCCAGTGCGCCAGACGTGACGATCTATAGCGACTATAAATCGAAAGTCCGCGATGCCGAAATGCGGCACAAAGCCACGTCGCTGTACCGTAGCGCCCGTCTCCGTCAAAAAGTTTGTGGGTTTTTTTTTGCCTTATTGAGTGGTTCATGTTACGTCGAATCGTTGTATGTGTTTCATGTAATGTCTCACTTGTTTGTGTGCAGGCGGTACTGATACAGCCGGGCAGAGTCGGGGACTGACGGTTTACTACCGCCGCCGTTACGATAGAGTGTCCGAGCGCAAAGAGAAGGGACAGATGAGTGACGTCGGCCCCGAATCTGTAAAGTATCAGTGTTTCATTTCAATATATTCGATTAGAAAACGACTTACATTAGTAGTATAAAGCCTAGAGCGAAGCCAAACGTGCGTCTCAGTTCTGTTTCCAGAGACTGAGACTGCTTATCTGTTGGTTCTTATGGGCGTCATAAATAGAGCTCAGAGTTTGGTCATGTTAAACCGCATCAAGCTGCTCAGGATGGCTGAACTCGTAGTGCTGAGTCTAGGATGTAGCATAAGTGTTTAGTAAATGATCTCTTCTCGCGTTTGTATTTTCGCATTCAGTTATTGCAAGATGGTACTCGTTGGTTGACATGTTGGCGACCAGATTTTATTTTCCGCTGATCTGCACCTGATACTTGATTGACAAATTGACTTAGTGTTTACAAACCTACTATCGTAACTAGTACACCGATGACGCGAAGCCTATAAATACAGATGAAGCTGGTATCAAATTGAGGATATCTGCCTCACTACGTTCCGCAGCCCTTCATCAACTCACCAGCTGCAAGATGGATATTCACAACTCTCATGAAATCATAACAAACGAAACAACACCTCTGATATCTGCAAGGGGCTCGAAAAAACCTAGAACGCCCCTTCCAAAACTTCAGATAGCCATACTTATAACGTTGCAACTTGCGGAACCCATCGCTTCGACATCAATATTCCCGTACATCAATCAGGTATGATTTTGTAATCCTTTTCTTCGACCTTTGATACTGATTTGCTCTCGCAGCTAATCAGAGAACTCAATATCACCGGGGGTGACGATACGGCTGTAGGATATTACGCTGGAATCATTGTAGGTGCCAGGCTTACGTCTTGCGAATAAAATGGTTCGCTCATTGGATGTGATGGGTAGTACTCTCTGTTTTTCGTCGGACAGGCGCTTACGGTGCTGAAGTGGGCTCGACTGTCTGACCGCATTGGACGTAAGCCGGTATTAGTAATCGGACTATCGGGAACTTGCATTTCGATGTTGTGTTTTGGCCTTTCGACAACCTTCTTTGGCCTTGTCGCTAGGTGCGTCTTTAGCTGAAGGAAATATGCGTGGCTAACACAGCTTCTCTAGCCGCTGCTTGTGTGGTATTCTCAATGGCAATGTTGTAGTAATGAAGACTATGGTGGGAGAATTGACGGATTCCACAAATATGGCTCAGGGATTCGCTTTAATCCCGATCGTCTGGTGCATTGGAGGCTTTATTGGGTAAGCGGCGTCGTTGACGATGGAGATGGCAAATAATGAGATCGGCATGCCAGTCCTTTAATGGGAGGAACATTCGCGCGACCGCAAGATCATTGGCCGGTGTTATTCTCCGGTTCGTTCTGGAGAAATTACCCCTACTTTCTGCCTTGTGCAGTAGCAGCCTGTCTGCCCGTCCTGACCCTTTTCATGATGTCAATCTTCTTAGAAGAAGTAAGTTTTACATACCTGCCATATCGCCCACATCACTCACGATCGGTAGACATTATCGACAAAGCGCCGACCAAAGTCCACTTCAACTACGATCAGCGTTTCAAGTAGCCCCGACGGAGAAGCACTTGTTACAAACTCGATGGCCAACATGCCCTTGCGATCCCTCCTTACGCGTTCGGTTGTTATCCCGATTGCGAATTACGCCATGCTCTCCTTCCTTGACATGTCTTTCATGGTTCTTCTGCCGTTGTTCTTATCGACACCTACTTACCTTGGCGGTCTTGGATTTGACCCTGCTACTATCGGCTCGTGGATGGCGTTGTTTGGGATCATAAATGGTGTTATTCAGGCATTATTCTTTGCCAAAATTGTCGATTGGATTGGTCCAAAGCGTTTATTCTGTATCTCAGCGTGGTGCTACCCACTGCTCGTGGCTATGTTTCCGATATTATCGTGGATTGTACGTGCAAGAGGGGAAGTCGACCACGTAATCACATTTGCCTTGCTTTGCTTTATAGGTATAGAAGTCGCATGGGATATGGGATATGGTGCGTGTTGCAATAAAACCGTCTAGTCATTGCAAACAACTCGCTTTGTTGCAGGGGTCATTTTTATGTTTATCACAGCCTCTGCTCCTACAAACAATGTCCTTGGTACTATCAATGGCCTCGGCCATACCTCTGCGGCGGTAGCTCGTGCTGTTGGTCCCGCCCTGGCGACTTCGCTTTTTGCTGCATCGAAGAAATACAACCTTCTAGGAGGAAATGCAGTTTATGTCATCTTAATTATGCTAGCAGGCGGAATGGGATGGCTGGCATCCCAGTTGCCGGAAGAAGTACAAGACAAGGATGAGTGACAGGTGATTCATAAGAAGGAATAGATATTAGAATGTATTATCGTAGGATTCGTGTTCATCACTCTAGAGGTATTTGTTGATGAGTTATAGGATATCAAGGTAGGCAGACGTCTAAGCATATGTATTAACATTTGATGTTTGGATCTTGTTTCAAGCATTTGATTTAGATATCTATATTATTGAAGTTCGCTGTGACACTTCAAAAATGGAAGCGACTCGGCGGCAGGGATGGATGGGTCTGGCTCCAAAGCAAAACCGTAGACCAAAGCAACCATCAATTCGGTCTGATGTGGAATACATTTCCCTCGAGACCTCTCTAATACCGCTCGAGAACAAATTCATCTCAACCAACGTGCACATGAAGAACATGTTGTGATATTCTCACCCAAACACACATCACTCGATCCTCGTATGCATCTGCGTCTTGACCAATAGTACTGCCACTAGAAGACGCGAGAAATTGGCAATGACCACAAGAAGCCAGATTTCGTGAAAAGTTTAGCTATCGCGTGTGTATAGTATATGTGAGGGATACGATGATTCGCATCATTGACGAGGTTGCAAATAAAATGATATTGGACGTGGTTGTGTTTCGCACGATCGTGGAACTGGGGTTCTTCGCCAACGTTCCGCCCCCATTAAAGAGTGTCCCATTCAAGATAGTATGATGAGCGATGAGTCGAGGCCGAGATTATGCAACACGTACTTTCTTTTACATACTTTATCACTTGTCCTGCACGTTGTCTTTTCGTTCTCCGTCTCAACGACATCTTTAATTCTCCTTGCTCAATCGTCTCCTCTCAGCCCTCCAATGGAAGATGAGCCTCATTTCATTTAAGAGTCAGCCCTTTTAGATCCATGTCTCTGTAAATAGAAATAGACAGTGCCGTCCATTGGTCGATCTGTGATCAATACACTTCAACATGTGAGAGTAGAATCGAACTGCATTGAATAGTAAGTGGTGCTCATAGTAGATATATCTCAAAGCCTCGCTCTGCCCTAAGCCTTCGAAGGAAACCCTTCTTGGCTCCAGGTCCTCGTGCCCTGGTTCATATACTCCTCAGTCAATCTCGCGCTCCTAATGAAGAGCGATCCATCCAGCGCTTCTGCGCCCTCCAATTCCGTGCCTTCAAAGGAGTCCTTGGGCCGTGCGCCATAAAGTGAAGAGAAATGCGCAAGTGCGCGCTGAATCTTCAACATGTGATTGTCTGGGTGCGTTATCGCAGATTGAACGATATGGAGGAATGGGTTAGCGACATTAATCTTTGACGAAAGATGCGAGGTTGCACTGAGGAAGCCTTGAATATCCAATCTGGGGAAGCCATGTGTGATTCACCACCCAAGAGTCGACGCAAAGTATCCGCGAAGCAAAAGAACTTGCGAGTCCTGTGGCAGGTAAGGCAACAGGGATGGAAGGAAGAGACTTGAGGTGACGGGATGCATGCTGGAGCGTCCCAAAAATTCAGTATATTTATTACAGACCATCAGATTGATTGAAGCCACTTACAAGAAAAAGTCTGCTGTTAAGCCTCTGTCTTTGCTCCATCCGCCGATACCGTAGAGGATAGTGCTTGTCCAAATACATTCTTCTAACTTACGTTCGATTTCGCCTGGCTGCGACGGGTCGATCGTCCATTGTTCGGCGTAGCGCCATAGAGTATCACCATGCTCGGACATCATGCCGTCAAAATCTTTGAAATATTTCTTGATTTCCTTCGGTGCGAATTTCGAATCTTGCATGATCTCTGCAAGAATGGAGAACGCATGATTTTTTTGTGGTCGTTCGAGCTGAAAGGGGGCAATAGATCTCTCTGTGTTGAGGACAAGCGAGGCAAGGCGAGTTGTTGCCCTCTCCACTGCAGTCGTGCCGCTAGCTTCGAAAAGATACGACGGCAAGAGCTCGTGCCCATGCACGCTGGCTAATGCAAGACCTTAAGATGTCTATCAGGAACCTATTCACAAGGATGTGTCATGTCGATCACCTTCGACAACCATGCCCGAGATACCAAACTCAGCACCATATCCTACATGGATAAAGGCATGGAACAAAGCTCCAAGGAAGCGGGCCAACATTACTGGCTGGGTGGATGCATCTCGTCCCTCTGTAAAGTTGTATTTCTTAGAGAAGATGTATTCCTCTAGGGTGGCGCTAAGGCCCTTTTCCTTGATAACCTTGCTGAAGAAGGTTCGATATGCGGCGTAAAAGCTGACAAGAAATTGTTTGAGCGGGGAATTGCAAGCGTTAAGTCTAAACTCACATGTCGTCGCCTAGATGTACGATGAAATTCTCTTCAGTGATAGCCCCGGGAGGCTCGATGGCTGGGCGCTGGTGGGCGCTGTCCTGTTTGTAGAATTGTTCGATCAGAGATCCACTCGCGCCCGTGGCATAAAGTGCCAGCGCGCGATGAGTGATATGGCTTCATCGACATTCAAGTTATCAACATGAGATACGGATTAATTAAGACGCACTTATGAAACCGCTGGTAGTTAGAGAAAACGTGATACTTCGTATGGTTATCCTTCAAGACATATGTCAAAGCCGCAATTGCTTCTGGGGAAGTACCAGGATACCGCGGAGGCGAAAGTACGTTCGGTGGGGAAGATGGGGAGGGGAACAGGGCATCGAGTTCACTGCCAGGATAAGTTTGTTGAGCTGCAGCCATCTTTGAGCGGGGCTACAAGAGTGCAGAAAAGCTATGGTGATGCATCCTTGTGAACTCGAACATGTTTTATATCCTTGCACAGGGCGCTGAGCTGTGATACACGCTTACCAATGTATGCATTGGCCTCAGTGCCCCGGCACTGTGTATGACAAGCATCCACAACGTATTTACGTCTGACGTTGCTCCACGGCACTGCGGTGATCCGATCGCATCGGAAAGTGACAAAACTGTTCCTTGGAGCTGAAGCTGAAGCCGAGCAGATGCGTCTCTTCAAAACGTATGTAGTAGCCTCAGGCTGTCTATTGTGAGCACTGGCATTGCGCTAGGTGGAATTGATGCGGTCTTGCCGCGCCTGCCGTGGTCGTGACGCGCCTGTGACGCGACATGTTCATACAGCATCGTATGTCATTCCAAACTAGACCGCGTCTGAGATCGGAGATCTGAGATGTTAAGTGTTTGACGTAGTAAGAATCTCGGAGAAATTTGGCAGGCGAAGCACGGTGTTTGAATTTCAGCAGGTGCCGGTCGTGCCGGTGATACTCATCATGTAGTAGTAGAGTGGTGCGGTCACGAGCCTAATTCCAAACACTTTGAATCTTGAGCGCTTGAGCGTCTGCCTGTGTACAGGCCCTAGTCTGGAAATAGACGCACTGCGTGTAAACGTACTTATTATGCCTGACCCACTCGGCCTTTGTGTTTTATTGCTTCATCCATTCTCTCTCTCAATGTTAACGCCCGAATGTAGAACATTGCGGCAATTAATGACCACAGTGCCGCATTTGTACCCTATTGTATTGTATGAGAAAACTGGCAATACAAGACGTATGGAGACTCACTTGGTAAAATATAACTGTCCCGGCAGTTTGCACGATCAGTAACACCACTCTAAGAACGATGCTCCTAAATATAGCAGTTCCCTTGAGGATAGGGATAGGATATTCCAGCGCGATTATGGTAAACCCGAGGGCCATGGTGCCTATCTGCACAATAGGGTATTTGACAATAACATTGATGAACAGAGCAAACTTGGGTGACGATCTATTGCAAAAGAACATGAATACACATTAGTTCAACAAAGTCTTCTGACACTTACTGCAGACCACCGGGAGAGCGTAAGATGCCACCGATGACGTCCCAAAAGAACTTGCGGAAGAAGAAACCCCAGAAACTGGCCCATACTGCACCTGTTAACATCAGGTAAGATGATTTTCGCCAGAGAAAGGGATGCGACGTACAAACACTGGCCGTGAGGGAGATGTAGCGACTTCACTCGTGCCAGACGAGCTTTCCCATTGATTGAAGAGGTTGGTGGTTAACAAACGGGTAGTAGATGAACAAAGAAACGAGTATATTGAGTATATTGAGCGCTGCTCGGAATCGATTTGAAAGAAAAGGATTGGTGTGTCGAAAGTGAATTGAAACGTGCAATAGTGCACAAGGAGGAGACCGGCTCAACCTTAACGAAAAGTAATCAAGAAAAGTTGGTGAAATCCGGAAGCTCTAGTGATACAAAGATGAAAACATAAATACACCTGGGGGGATGTTACGGCGCAACCTGGCACTGGTGCGTACTTGGTGCGTACCAACTTCAAGTTCGCGCTCGTGCTGCATATAGGTAAGGCAATCTCCGACCGGCGACTATTAACTATTTTTACAAGAGAGGCCTGATGCGGTGAGACAATACTTGACACTGCATCTGAAAACCAACATTAGGCTAATCTAGATGAATGAATCAGAGGTAGTAATACGACAAATTGACAACACAGCACTAACGCAAGATGCACACTAATAGTATGGACAGAGGACAAGCACTGTAAATTTGGATACATCCCTCTATCTTGTCAAGTTCGATCCGCCCTCTATATTCTCCACCACCATATCAAGCTCCAATCATGGTATATCGAGCCTCGTTTCAGCTGGGTCAAGCACTACTCATACCACGACAAGTTCTCCCAAACATCTTCGCAGTCTCTGTACTAATATCAACGTTCACGCTTACCTATAGTGCTGCTTCAACCATCACAATGCACATACCGCGTCAGTGTTGCGCTAAACTTCATACATGCCGCGTCAAACCTCGTCATACCTATGTCTCGTCAGTGACATACAATCAACTCCTATAGAATACGAATCGACAAAATACGGCACGGAAAGCAAACAGAGCATTCGGTACATAGATAATCAATAGACCCCAGGAAGTAATCGGTATTTCACCTTCTCCGCCCAGTTCTCCCATTCTTCTCCCATAGCACGTTGCATTATCCTGTCCTCTATAGCGGGTCGGTTGATGGAACCCCAGATACCCAATGTATGTATAAGGCCGCCAATGACAGCTAGCGCCGTCATGAAAGGTACTTGTAGAATTCCAGATTGCCACATCCACGACCCTGGGCTTCCGTATATAACGATGATCCCAACAGATTGAAGAAGGGCACCGGTGTAACTCGGGTGGCGGACGACAGAGTACGGCCCACTCGTCACAAGTTTGTGTTCTTTTCTGAGGCTGAGTTGGAAGCTCCAAAACTTTCCTAACGTCGAGATACAATAAAACCTCAATATGCCCCCTGTCACGATGGCAAGATTGCACGCAAGAAAAGTGGGCGTGATTGGCGTGGAATGAAGAGAGCGTAGAAGCTGCACAGCTTGGCGGGCGCCATAGATGCTTGCCGGAATTTTCGAGGGATCTATATGCATGGCAATGATGTTGGCTGCTTCGGCAGACAGTGGTATGTATGCGCTAACCTGTAATACTGTTCACAGATTCGTACAGATAGTACAGGAGCAACACACCTTGAGAAGCATTAGAACGAAAATCAACATACCAGCTGAGCCAAAATAGGTTTCCATCATGGTGGGCTTCAGCTTCTCTTCAGATGACGGTGGCGGAGAAGAAGCAGCGAATGAAATGTGGACGCCAATGGCTGAGGCTACGAGGAAGGGGATCTTCAAAAGACTCATGGTGCTTCTACTGGTCTGTCCTTAGAGCTTGCGACGTGTTAAATACCCAACCGAACATTGAGGCCTGAGGACGCACGTGCTCCCGGGTGAATATTTAGAATCGTGTCATAGACGGTCGGGGCAGTCATCAATTTGTATCAGCGATCCGAAAAAACAATGTGTGCTTATGTCAAAGGTTGAACACAAGTACTAGCCCAAACCATTAATAGACACTCGATCAACCTTGGCAAGATTGTTTGGGGATCATATTCTAGGTTTATAGGCTACTAGCCTTATCCTCTTGATCCGGCATCCGGATCAGGGTCTTGTGCTTCTCTTGGCATGATAAGCGCGATGATGGAATGGACAAGTTAACATTATTCATCCATAAATTGAAGTACTTGCGAGTTCGCATTCAAGGATGTAGAACAGTTTTACAAGATTACTGTCCAACAATATCAGGCAAGTCAGGATGTATTGAATATATCAGGTCAATCAAATGTACTTCGTTGCCTGAGGAGGATTACAGTAGTTAGAGCAAGCGAATCGGAATGTGATAATGAGTCGTAGGCTAACGTAGGTACTGCACAGCCAGGGACTCCTCATGGACGAAATTTTCTATTCAATTTTTCTATTCAATACTCTCTGATCCGTCTCTACGGCTGCTCTCACACTCGTTGCGATTCATTGGGAGGAGGGGTCCTTGTCCTTAGTACATGGGCTGATGATATCGGCCTTGATCGAACCTATCCCGTTCAGCGTTGATTTTGAGGATGAGGCCTAGGCCTAGGGATTGCAGGGGGATATCGTCAGGTGAGTCTGATCTCATCTCCTGCCTTCCCTTCCTTCCGCTCCCGTATGAGATTGGATGATGGTGGGACGGACCTAGTATTTTGTATACGTTCGCGACGAGCTGCAATGGCGATTGTTCAGATGTGCAGAAACGCAGTCTTGTGAGGTTCGTGGGAGGGATTATATTGACGAGCGAGGAGGTTGTAGTGGGATCCGATAGGGAACGTGACGAAATGGCATTTGATTTTGTTTTAACACCACAGCACAGCACTAATGTTGATGAATTCTGATATCGGGTGATCGTTCGTTTCTCTGATAACATTATTTTCGCACCATATCACGAATTGAGTGCTCTGGTCTCCGTTTGCATACATCCAAGTCGAATCCAAACTTCGGCAACTAGTTTCGACGAGTCACTCTGAGTATCACGTTACTTGTGGTTCGGAACGATAATACTGTCGAATTCTTGATGATTTGGTAGTGGCGTTGATTGAGCTTGATATGATTTGATGGAGGGATGGATTTTGGATCATTAACAGTTGACACGATCTTGGAACTAGAATTCTATACATGTTCGTCATAAGTTGCAACGGCGGGTTTCCGGCTACGGAAAAATGTATGGGTAGCATACATTGCCGATGAGGATGGCGGGGCGTATCAATCGTACATGAAGGACGGTTCAAAATGCATCAGAGGAAGTGGGTAGAACACGTCCATAAAGAGACGTGAAGACATGCGACTCGTCAAGGATGAGAAGGTCTAATGATCACCGTCCGTATATTCAGGAGAAATACAACCAATGAAGAGCCAGAAGCGAGTCCAGAGTCCAACATCTCGGATCGTTGCATGAGGGCGTGACGCTGTTGTTGAAATTGTAGCTGCGCTAGCATCACCGGCAGCAGGCGTGGTGGACAACGAAGAGTCAGCTGTCTGTGATTGCGAGGATGATTGAGCGATGTTGGGCTTGGGAGGCTGTGGGCTTCTTATCTTCGAGTGTGATAGTTTCATTTTCTGTTTCTGTTTCTTTTTTGCAAATGCGACCTCCCCTGCTGAAGCATTTCTCTATGTGATATTAGATGAAGTTGCCAGTGAACATCCGAGAGAGAGAGAACATACACGTTTGCCCTTCGCATACGGGACTTCAACAGCAGGGTTGAGCCCTTGCAACTCGGTAACTTCACCGCTTCGCCCACACTATTTCACAAGGTTTCGAGCCCAGTCGAGAAGGGAGGATGGTGACGTAGCATGAGCACTGCGATTGCGGTAGAATAAACGACCAAGAAACGTGCTGCCTGGCAGTACTGAGGAGTGGGGATGGTTTCGTGCGGAGGACTGAGAGTATGAAGGTCAGAAAAACAAAACCAAATTGATAGTGATGACATACATGGGAGCGATCTGGCGAGACTCCATCGAAAAAACCTTGGGGTATCCGATGATTAGGCGGACGTCGTTGCACTGGAGGTCGTGTAGCACTAGCCTAGAGCATAAAAGTTGAGAGCAACAAGATCTCTTAATGAAGGTGTCACATACATGGAGTGCCGACTTGTTGACCAGGCAGAGCGCATTCAGTTGTGAAAATATAACAATGAGACACGCATATTCACTCACCTTCGAATTCGAAAGTAGGTCGTCGAATCCGGCTTCTTTAACAATCGCACCAAGATCCCATGTGTACACGTTCGCGTCGTAGCAGCCAGTAGCTAGTAGCTTTCCATCTTCCGAAAACGATACGGAGCAAATAAAGGCTGCGTGCTGGAGGGGCGGATCGATGAGTTGTCCATTGTCGAGGTCCCACAATAGCACTGTATTGTCCCACGATGCGCTTGTGAGGATGTGTTCATTTGGTGATATTGCAATGGCCTGGACCCAGTCAGTGTGCGCTTCCAGTAGTGCGGTTTGCTTCCATGTCTTGGTATTCCATGTCCTAATCGATTTATCGTCTGACCCGGAGATAAGAGTTCTTCCGTCCTTGGTCCAAGCCAGGCAATTTACTGTCCACGTATGTCCTTTGAGAGTTGCGACAAGCTCGCCTGTTTTTGTGTTCCAGATTTTGATGAAGCACTCGGCGATGGGTTCGTTAGTCCAGGGCCCATCCTGTCCACCAGTCGCAATCATGGACATGTCTGGTGAATAGACCGCTGCCCACACGTCATTGTGCTCAGTCTCGATTGGCTCGAGGATCATCTCTCCGCTTTCGACGTCCCATTGCCTTGCAGTCCCGTCGTCAGATCCACTCAACACTCTCTGACCATCTCGACTCCAGCAGACAGATAACACTCGTCCTGTATGCCCCATCCATTTAGCAATGACTTTGCATGTGTCGATATCCCACAACCTCACTCCGCCGTCCTCACTCCCGCTAACCACTTTCTTCCCATCCGGAGACAATGCTATACAGTACACTCCAGCTTCTCCGTCCCGCCAGTCTTCTCCTATCTGTTTCCCGCTCTTCAAGTTCCACACTCGAAGCGAGCCGTCCAATGAACAAGTGATGATCTGCTGTCCACCTGGCAGGTGTGTGACGCCCCAGACAAAACTGGTGTGTCCTTCAAATTTTTGGCAGGGTGTTATCGCTGATGTCTCTTCCGTTTTAGCAGTAGGTGAAGACATGCTCCAGAATGCCTACTACCAGTGCAGCGTTGTTTCAGCCTTCATTCATTCAATCCCAGAATCAACACTTACGAGGATAGCGGCGACGTGTGGACAGCAAGGTATATGACGGGCGTTTCTGTCAGGTCAGAGTTATATTCTCTGCTTCGTGGTACTTTGTTGTGCCTGTTCGCTCACAGCTTGTACAGCATATGCTGTGCAACTGAAGCGCCCTCCGTGCCTCGCTGGGTCACATGGACTCCGTGACTCTCACTCGACATTTCCAATATAGTATCGACACATGCTCATCACATAGGCACTGTAACAAATCCTAGGGTACACAGCCATTCCGAACACTTTGAATGGGCCTCGTTAATGATCAACGTATGAATGTCTGCCTGCGTACAGGCCCTAGAGGGATGTCTTCACTCCTCACCAATTTACAGTGCTTGTCCTCTGTGTCATACTATTAGTGTGCATCTTGCGTTAGTCCTGTTTGTCGTATTACCTCTAATTCATTATCTAGATTATGTTGGTTTTCAGATGCAGTGTCAAGTGTTGTCTCACCGTATAAAGCCTCGACCTCACCTTGTCAAGTTCGATCCACCCTAAAATTCTCCACCGCCACATCAATCCTCAACAATGGCCCGGGTATGTCGAGCCTCGTTCAAGCTGGGTCAAGCACCACTTATAGTACCACAACAGGTTCTCCCAAACGTCGTCGCAGTCTCTGTACTAATACCAATATTCACACTTACCTATAGCCAACCATGGCACATGCCGCGTCGAACCTCGTGTCATACCCATGCCTCGTCAGTGACATACAATTAACTCCTATAGAACTCAAATCAACAAAATACAGTACGGAAAGCAAACACAGCATTTGGTATGTAGGTAATTAATAGACACCAGGAAGCAATCGATATTTCACCTTCTCCGCCCAGTTCTCCCATTCTTCTCCCATAGCACCTTGCATTATCTTGTCCTCTATGGCAGGTCGGTTGATGCAAATCCAGAGAGCGAATGTATATATGAGGCAGCCAACGACCGCTAGCGCCGTCATGAAAGGTACTTGTAGGATCCCAGACTGCCACATCCATGACCCTGGGCTTCCGTACATAACGATGATACCAACAGATTGGAGAAGGCAACCGGTGTAGCTTGGGTGACGGACGACAGAGTACGGCCCATTCGTCACAAGTTTGTGCTCTTTCCTGATGCTGAGTTGGAAGCTCCAAAACTTTCCTAGCGTCGACATACAATAAAACCTCAACATGCCCCCGATCACGATGGCAAGATTGCACGCAAGAAATGTGGGAGTGATTGGCGTGGAATGAAGAGAGCGTAGAAGCTGCACAGCTTCACGGGCGCCATAGATCCCCTCCGGAATTTTCGAGGGATCTATATGCATGGCAATGATGTTGACCGCCTCGGCAGATAGTGTTGTATATGCGCTAACCTGTGATACTGTTCACAGATCCACACAGACAGTACAGGAGCAACACACCTTGAGAAGCTCTAGCATGAAATTTGTCATACCGGAGCTAAAGGAGGCTTCCAACCTGGTGGGCTTCAGCTTCTCTTCAGATGACGGTGGCGGAGAAGAAGTAGTGAATGAAATTTGGACGCCAATGGCTGAGGCTACAAGGAAAGGGATCTTCAAAAGACTCATGGTGCTTCTACTGGTCTGTCTTTGGAGCCCTCGACGTGTTAAATACCCAGCTGAACATTGAGGCCGCACGTGCTCCCAGGTCAATAGATTTGTGTCATGGATACGGCTTTGTCGGGGCAGTCATCAATTTTGTATCAGCGGTTCATAAAAATCGATGTGTACGTCAAAGGTTGCTCGTGTTCTTCAAGATAAGCACTAGCCGAAACCATTAATAGACGTAGGTATGTAAAAGGCGCTCAGTCAGCCTTGGCAATAAATTAAAAGAAGTGTGTGTTACTCTTGCGAGATTTGTCTGGGGATACGAGATTCTAGACCTGTGGGCGTACAGTATCCTCTTAATCCGGTTGCGCTTCTTCTGGCAGTGCATCATCGATGATCTAATAGACATTATTCATCCACAAATTGAAGTACTTGCGAATTCGCAATCAAGGACGTGGGACAGTTTTACAAGATAACTGCCCAACGATATTGGGAATGTCAGGATGTATTTAATATCTCAGGTCAATCGAATGTACTTCATTGCCTGAGAGGATTTAAGTGGTTGGAGCAAGCGAATGTGATAATAATGCGTACGTGGTCTAGCGTAGGTAGTACTACACAAGCTAGGGGCTCCTCATGGACGAAATTTTCTAGTACATTGGAAGTACGTACGTAAGTACTATGATAACAAACCATAGCCGGCTCCGCTATGAGCCATGCAAACGTATATACGCCTCACGGATAGACTCAATAGCAAAGAGAAGACAATGTCACATAAACAAATAATCCCCCGACGACACCAGCCTATAGTGCAGTGGCAAGGTCATCATGTCCTCCAAGTTGCAAGCAGAGCTCGGAGGAACAAGGGCGGCAAAAATTTGATAACCAAAGAATAAAGGCGGTGCCCTCATAATAGTGGTTAAACTATTAAGAACAGATACTACACTTGATCTAAGCCAAAGGCCAGAGTGGTAAGGATTCAACGTCGTTCACAGCCCCCTTTTATATGAGATTCTACCCGTGCACGGGCCCCTGATACAGACTCCTAGTTAGATTAGGCAGGCACGTCGATCGATCAGCCTTGGGAATTCAATAAGGCCAAATAATGGGCCAATTGCGTACATGTACAGTGAATGTTCGAGGACTACACATCCAAGTCGTCTCCTTCAAATGAACTTCTCACCCAGCGAGCAAGTGCACATCCTGCTGCAGCGATCAGGAATGACCAATCAAACAAGCTACCGAATAGCGAGTACTCTGGCAGCGTCGCAAACAAGTTCATGCTATCATCAGACGGATCCTGGGGATCTTGAGAGTCGCCTATCACAGGGGATATTGTGGGCGGAAAGGTTGTGCGAAGCTGGACAAGAGTCGACAGGAGATATATGCCCTAGGTGCCCGTTCAGTCACATGAGAAACGTTAAAGAAATTTTCGTCAATACCATGAGCTGTGCGAGGGTCAATAACATCAGTGATGCTGATGTTTTACGTGATGTGACATGGAATACCTGTGTGTCATCAATATATAGCTGAAATGAATGTTCAACAGACAACTCACTCTCGTAACACCACGTAGCACCAAGCGGAGAGAACATAAAATGATGACGCCCACAAGGGAAAGACTTATTTGTTTTGATAGAGATGGAATATCAAATTGTGATTTTCCTTCATCTCCTGTCGCAGACATGGGAAGAAAAGAGAATAGCCATGCAAGTACGTGCGCAACTATATCTCCATATGATGCGGAAGAGGGACTCGAGTTTGACACAGTTGGAGAGAGAATATTGAAGACTGACTGAGATAAACATGACTGAAAGGTTCACAGTCGAGGGGAAGACCACTTACACTACATACTCGGCAGACACAGTAAACTGCCCATGACCACGTGATGGTTTTGCCCGTGAACGACTCTGCATACTCTGCTGCAATTCGGTTGCGTTTGAGAGCAACAACGCGAAGGCTCATTTGCTCTTCAAGAGCTTGAAGACCGATGACTTCCTGTTGGATCGAGCTTTGTTCTTACAAACAATCGGCAATGTGAATTCAGGTTCGGAAGAAACAGATAGATCATACGTACGTCCATTTCGTTTGAACGACATGCGTGACAGCCACGATCCATCTGGTTGCGGCTAAAATGTTTGAGACCAAGTGTGACGACTTATGTTGGCCTACAGTACCTTTGAGCTTGCATAGTCATCCAAGTCACGAGTACGATCCCGCAGATCATTCTTTACTCTTTCAAGCGCGTTTTCAGCGGACGCAATAGATGACGCAGATGGCGTTGATCTTCACAAGTTGAATAGTAGTACAACTGGTCGAGCCGTCCACTCACCGAGAACGATTGATGATGCCCCATGCACCACTAACTGCACCGAGCCCAGATAGTAGTCCGAGGACTGTAGTTCCCAATGTGACCAGCCGTGCAGTGACTGCTGTTAGCGGATTGTACAAGAGTAGCTCAGCAGGGAGTGGGATATATGAAAGGGCAAATACGAAAAGTGCCACAGGTGCTAATGCAAAAGCAACACGAATTGGCAATGCACGAGATTGTATAAAACCTGAATTATCTGGAACCATGAGAAGACGGTTGGATAGACAGGAGGGAATATGGCATCTTACCAGGCCGGTAGGTCAGGATGAGGCTGAACGATATGGGAACAAGTAAAAGCATCGTGAACAATAGAAGGAATAATGCTATTCGCCAGCTTAGAAGGCGAATTCTGTTATGACCGTGCCGACTCAGTCACTACAGAAAGCCAAGCGCTTGCGCAATCAAATCATGACACACCTCGGTTCCAACCAATCCAAACCCTGGCACATGAGCATGCAGAATAAGATACTGCATTCAGAAAAGCAAAGTGAGAAACACGTCTGCGCGAGTGTTGAATGCCATGGTTGTGTGCTACTTGATTGCGGGGTCACTGCGGACCCTGGCAACGTGTCTTGCGGGGCGAGTTGTTGAAGGTCCTTGTACAACTTCTTTTGCAAGAAGATGCGACAGCTAATGAACAGAAAGCCTCTTCAAAAATATAAGTGAGAAATTTGCCAAGAGCAATTTAGACGAGGGATATACCCTGATGCAAGTACCAGGAACACTTCTATTGCGGCGGTCATGGAAGGGAGTGAGAAGTCGTGGAACCCTAACCCGAGCTTAGGGTTGATTGATGGTAGTCACGTCACGTCGTCACGTCATAAACTCACGTGGGTGGCATTCAGCTCGTGAGCGAACGACCACGACAGCCAACGACCGCACGAACGACATGAATGAACCCAAAAAATCTGAGCCTACAACTCAAGTAGTTCATGAGGAAGCTACCGCAACCAATATATCTTACTCTCAACCGCTAGCTGAACCCGTGGTAATTAGTATTAGTCCACTCTTACAGGCTCCAACTAACGGTCACACAGGCAGAAATAATCTCGGCAGCGCAACGCGGGGATCTCAATACCATTCGTGAGCTCGTAGAGTCAGGAAAGTGCAAGGTCACAGACAGAGATGACCAGAACGTGTAAGCCTAATCCAAACGCTTTTGCCACACTCATGAACGTCCGCAGCACTCCTCTTCACTGGGCAGCAATAAATGCCCAGCTTGCAACCTGCCGCTATCTCATAGAACAGGGCGCGGAAATAGACGCAATAGGGGGTGACTTAAAGGCTACCCCCCTGCAATGGGCCGCTCGCAATGGATACCTCTACATCGTGCAACTCCTCATATCCCACAATGCTGATCCAACCATCGCTGACACCCAAGGTTACAACTCCCTCCACCTCGTGACACACTCATCATCAGTAATGCCGCTCCTTTACTTGTTGCATCAACCTGTGAATGTCGATTCTCGTGACTCACAAGGTCATACGTCATTGATGTGGGCTGCGTATCAAGGCGATGCGTTGTCTGTGGATCTCCTGCTTAAACATGGCGCAAATCCTAACTTGAAAGATGATGCTGGACTTACACCTTTACACTGGGCTGTGGTCCGAGGCAATCGAGTTATCCTCCGGCGCCTCATTGAAATGGGGGCAGACATACACGCAAAAGATCTTGAGAGCCGTACACCAAGAGACATGGCTGTCGAATTAAAGAGCCTAGGCGCGTGGAAGAGAGCAATGGAAGAGGGTGGCTTAACGGAACATGGTGTAGGTAAAGCGAAACCATTGAACGAGGTCTGTTCACTCCCTTTGATCTTCCTCTGTAAGTCTAATCTAGCTCTAGCGTCATACCAAAATCGCTATCTTCATTCTGCCTTCTTTGTTTCTATATTTTATTTTTACAACGCTTACTATTCTGCCATGGTATACCGGTATTATACTCGCCATGGCCGAGTTTTTTGCCATGCATCATGTAAGTGGCGACAAATTTACCATGATTATGCGATAGCTCATGACAAGCAGATCGTAACCCGGGTACTCTTGAATAAGAACACCTACGTGGGAACAGTAAACCAGAGCCCATATTTCGCAGGCATCATCGCAGGGTCAATGCTGTGGGTTGGTTATTGCTGGGTAACACGACTTGTGCAGCGTACGTCATACGTTATACTTCTGCAGTTGCCGGCTGACATCATTTCAGAGACAGAATCGCATGCTTTTGTCCACCTGGCTTTTGCAATCATCTTTGGACTATGTTTGTATAACTTCTTCCGTGCCGTTACTTTGGACCCAGGTCTTTGCCCCCGCCCAGCACATGATGGAGAATTGAAGGCAGTGAGTATATCAGCGTTCTAGAATGAATCTACACATGGTAACGGAGGTTGTAGATCATCGAAGACCTTGCTTCAGAGGGCAGACTCAATGGGCAAACATTCTGCATACAATGCATGGTGCGTGTCAATTTTGTAAGATGCAAACTTATGTCGACGTTTTGCACAGGCAAGGAAACCCCTACGGTCAAAACATTGTCGTGTTTGTGATCGATGTGTAGCACGAAGTGATCAGTATGTCCTGTCCTTTCTGAGAGAGCTACAAAAGTGAACTCCGTTTGTCATAGCCATTGCCCATGGGTCTGGAATTGTGGTAAGTAAGGTTCTTTGAATAGTGGCACTCCAACTTTGACGCGGTTTGTAGTTGGGGCAAATAACCACAGGCAATTTTTACTCTTTGTCTCGACATTAGTCATCGACATCGTGTTGTTTGACTACCTTGTTTATGAATGTATGTTCTTGATCATCGTCCTTCTGAAGAGTCTCATCTGAGCAATGATAGATTTCTTGTCGACATCATTACCCGAATTCGGTGACTGCTCCGCAATCCTCTGCGAGCCGGCCTTGAAGGATGCATTCCTTCTTTGCGTCTCGCTGTGGTCAGCCCTGCAACTGACATGGACTTCTGTGCTCCTTGTGACACAATACTGGCAAGTGACCAAGCAGCTAACAACGTTCGAGGTCTCCAACATCGGGCGTTTCGGCTTCATGGGCGGTCGCGGCACCCTCGCTGCTGGCAGTGGAGGTGCCGGTGTCCAGATGGGACATCGGCACCACCATGGCGCTCACCAACAGAATGGGGACACCGACAGCGAAGCAGAGGCTGGTGCCCACAAACAGGCACATAGCCACAATCTCTGCGGGACCCTCACTGCACCCGGAACATGTACCGCTTTTCTACTTAACCTCCTTGGCCTTGACCGGTTCACACGTGGACGTGCTGCACGCGGACTCACTTCGCATGCACGCAATCCATTTGATTTTGGAGCTGTACGGAACTGCAGGGATTTCTGGACCATGGGCAAGGAGCTTGGCGTGGAGTATGGCCAGGTGTATGATGTGCCCTTGGAAGGTTTTGAGGAGGCCAAGAGACGGAAGGAAGCGGAACGGGGCGACCTTGAGCACGATCACGAAGGCTCCCACAGCAGCAGGAGTAAGAGTCTACTCGGCAAACTCACCATGCGGATGGGTATGGGCTCTAGTCGGAGAGGCTACGAACCCCTGAATCAGGTCTAGCGTATGTGGTTCTTTTGTGACGATGAACTATTTATTTTGTTTACAAATTGTACATGTGGATATTACTTTACTACAGGTATACATTATCCAGAGTATAAGCATTAGTATATTTGGTTCTTGTCTTTTGGTTGACCAAACCGCATGTGGTTTGCACTAACATCCACAAAAGCCACTGCCCTCAGCATTATGAAGTTAACTAATTGATGACAAGTCTCATCGTGGTGGGGGTTCCAAGGTGGGTCGACATCTTCCCACCTGTATACTATAATTCCCTATCGCACCGGCCATGAGGCCATTTGAACTCACGGATCAATTTCGTCATCTTTTGCTCATCTCCGTGGTGATCCCAAGGCCCCCAGAACTTAGAACAAGGCTTTTTCCGACTGTTACAGTACAAAGGCATGTACTTGACGGAGCCGTTACGAAGGTAGTTTCCGAAGACCAGACTGCTCTTCCAGCAGTAACAGCTAACGCAACAGGCGCAGTAGCCTTGAGCTCTCCGCTTCTACGCCGAGTATGAACGGCGTAAGATTCGGCTTGCATACCGGATACACTCCTCATCGGACAAACACATCATGTACGCTGCGCGAGATATCCGATCTTTGATAACAATCATCATCTGTACCTCCCATTGAGGATATCAAGCATGGACTTGAGCAGCCAGGCGATGTGCTTGAGCACAGCTCCTGGTTCACCATTACTGCCGGACTGCGAACGACTCTCGGCACCCGATACAATAAACGTTGTTACTAAGGCTAGCTTACTTCCCTCTTAGGGCAATCTTAGGGGGTTGCTTTCTCTTGAAGTTTAAGACCTAACTTACTATAGAGGGTCGATTAATCGGGGTTAGACTTGTTTATCCAAGTTGAATCAATGCGCGACGCTGGCCGACATATGACTCAGCGTCATTGTTAGAGACCCCTTTCTACTGCATATAAAGTATCTAACTGACGTCGTCTTTTCGGCACGTCGCATACTCGTCTCCTAAAGCACTCCTGCTTGTGCACCTTCTGCACCATCCAAATTTCGTAAAATATTGAATTCTTGTCACTCAAATTCGGTCATACTTCCAACTTATGTCAGATCTTGGAGGCCCAATTAATACTAATGCTGCCAATACGTCCCAAATGCAACCATCGCTCAGGGGACCCGGAATGCGAGGGGCTTCAGTTGAGACCGACTCTGATGGAGTGCATTTACCCCAACAAAACGTGGTGAAGAGATGCCTTGATGTCGTCAAAGACTTTAGAAGCGGGAAAGGGTCGAAGTTTGATGCATCCTTCGTCATCTCCTCAATCGTCAATGAATGCGTACCATTGGGCTCAGGCAAAAATCCCTCTACAATTGCGGCTATCTACCTTGCCATGCTTGATGAATGGGAGTCCGAACGAAATCGTGCCTACCGCAGAGTATCTGGAACGGCCGGAGAGTGCCAATCAATTGAACCAGCAGGTGAAGAAGAAGAGCCTCATCCAGAGGCTGTCGGAAGTCAATGAGCCAGCCTCGAGCCAGGAGAACCTGCTCGAAAGCGGGCTAAGCTCGACTTCTCCTGCCTTGACCTTAAACCAACCGTACACGAGAATCCGTTCAAACCCTTATCCGCTAACCTCAGACACACCATCCATATCCTCCAGAACTGGTCGCAGGACCAGAAGCAAGCAAAACTCAAGCTTATGTACCATGAACAAAGTCCAGAGTTTCATGAGTCTGGATGGGCTGACATTGTTGCTGGGAAAAGTCTCAACCTCAATGCAATCCACACCATCATTACAACCTCGCGCGCTATCGAGAAGCATACAGAGGTCATCGGGCAAGTTGAATTCACCTATGGTGTCTCAGAAACAGCGATGAAGAAGATCACGAAACAAAACCATTGGAATGCGGCCTGGAACAGAGCCGCACGGGCTTACAAGTTCGCTTTCCCTTTCAGACAGGCTGAGCTCGACGCCTATTCAGAACACATCAATGAACAATTCGACCAGCAACTCGAGACCTACCATGGACGTGTCATTCGGTATGACAGGGCCGTTAGATTCAGAGTCGGTAACACTCGCAGATATGAGCTCTCCGATTTCGAATGTTTCAGAGATCTCTACGCATCGCACTTCTCCGCTGGTGGGCAACTCCTCATGGACTCAGGAGAATCTACAAAGTTGTTGGAAGGAGGACGTGAAGGTTCATCTAAATGGGATGCCTGCCATAAATGGAACAATGGAGACTGCACACGCAGTGCCTCCAGTTGCCGGTATGCACACATCTGCAACGTTGAGCAAGATGGACGTGTCTGTGGCCACCGCCACGTCAGAGCTAAACATGCCGAAGAAACCAAGTCCAAATCTTCCTGAACAGTTCCTAACACGTCCACGTCATCACCGAGGCCTAATTTGGTCTCCAACAGATGCATCCTTCAGTCCAACAGCACGTTCAACAGAATATGTGGACCTGGTCCCATCACCACCGCTTTCACTCACGGATACTGATGTTACTCATACCGTTGCAAATCATCCGGAGCTGTTTTGTATAGTTACCCCAATCAAGGTCGACCATTTTGAGGAGCTCCTTTCAAATCACCCGAATCAACCTTTTGTTCGCTCCGTATGTCGTGCCCTACGTGAAGGCTTTTGGCCGTGGGCAGACCCTTCTGATGAAAGCTATCCATCAATCTATGACAATTCGATGCGAACCTGTTCAAAGTCGTTAGAACAGGAGAGGTTTATTGAAGACCAATTGAAC
>MU172391.1:7455-65464 GCA_016695485.1 Suillus hirtellus | reverse complement strand
TAATCGCCGAACTATCCTGGATGGCCGACCATATGGATCATCTGAGCAGTCTATACTTCTACAAATCACTGGATTTCAATCCTCTAGCAGACGACATTGTGGTGGCTTATACTGATGCATCAAGCCTGGGCTTGGGACTCTGGTTTCCCCATGAAAACTTCGCGACACAATGCCAACTTCCAGTAGATCCTCCAAGGGACACTATCTACTTTTTTGAAGCCCTTGCAGTGTGTTCGGCCATCCACTTCATTCCCAATATGACAGAAATTCCATCAAAAATGTTGATTTACACGGACAACAGCAACACTGTCGCTATGTTCAATTCCCTTCGCGCTCACCCACCCTATAACCCCATCCTGCTTGCAGCCGTCGACGTCCTGTTACAACATGAGGTTGATCTACGCATGGAATTCGTGCCCGGGCATGAAAACGGGGTGGCCGACGCTCTTTCTCAGTTCCAAAACGAGCGTGTATTAATGTTGGCGCCAGCTGCCAGTTTTTTCAACTTCAAACCCCCTCAGAATGCACTGGGGGCAGCGAAAAAATGATGGAGGTCTCTGCATCGTCCAAGCAACCCAAATGGGAGGCTTGGACGCACGAGCGTCTCTTATACGAGCGCTCAATTGCTCTCGGTTTTGCAATCGAAGCTACCACAGCTTCAGCATATGATTCTCACCTCAACTCATATATAACCTTCTGTCGCCTTCACCACCTGCCTGTTGACCCTATGGTCGACACATTATCTTTCTATGTCATTTGGCTCTCGCATCACATCGAACCTCGCTCCATGGACTCGTACCTATCAGGCATCGCGAGTCGCTTGGAGGAAACGTATCCGGACGTTCATAAAGCGCGACGTTCTTCCATAGTGGCACGCACACTATGTGGCTGCAAACAGAGAATGTCCAGTCCTGTACAAAGGAACTTACCTTTGTCCATAGATGACTTGGAACACGTGCGAAACACCTTCGGACCAACTCCAGGGTTCGATGACAGTCTTTTCATGGCTCTATTGTTCACGGGCTTCATAACTCTACAGCGGCTAGGTGAACTTACATGGCCTGACACTGTGCAACACCAATCGTATCGGAAAGTGCCTATGCGACACACTCTCAGTATAACGGCAAACTCCATATCTTACTCTTTGCCCTACCAGAAGAACGACACTCTGGGCACAGGTACGACAATCCTCATATTAGCAAACTCGTGGACAGTGGGTGACCCACTTCCAATACTAAAACACTATTTCGCGTGTCGAGATAGTGCTTTCCCCTTTTGCCCTGCGCTGTGGTTGACAAGCGCAGGTGCAGTGCCGACTCGGGGTTGGTTTTTACATCGCCTCAAGATACATTGTGGCTCGCACATGTCTGGACACTCAATGAGGGCTGGAGGAGCAACTGCACTAGCAATTGCAGGAATGACGCCTGACTTGATCCAGGCCACGGGATGCTGGTCATCTGAGGAGTTCAGAAAGTACGTACATCAACACCCGTTTTTGCTTAACGCCTTACTCCATGGCGCATAACGTCAAGCGCACCTGGGACTTCACAAATCCGTCTTCTATTCATTCTGTTTCGGTTCCCGGCTCTATCAGTATCGTTTCATGGCTGTATCAACATAGAAAGGCGTCAAGACCACAAAAAAGAAGACAAAATAAAGAAATAATTTTTTTTTAAAAAAAAAAATTAGCCCGTTAGCATCTTTCATCGTGCCTTCGTCACTTACATCGTTTTCTTTTCACTCGAGCACATCTCTTCAAGTTTTTCATCCGAGCGTGTCTCTTCGAGCCTCGAATCCACTTCCCTTTGCACTGCAGTTTCGTGTAGTCTCGGTCTCTTGATTCGCAATCAGAATTTTTCACGAGTCCCCCGAGTATGAAACTGGGGGACTCCGCTTGCCTAATCTCGTGAGACCTCAGTGTAAAATTGATTCAAAGGTTTTAGTTATGTAATGGTTCTGCGATTCTGGGAGGTACTAAGCACGTGGGAATCGGAAGATATTAATAGGTCACGAAATCCTTATTAAGCTGAAAGCAGGTGTGCCTCAGAACGTTCCCGGCGGGCCTGACCAGTCGACCATTGCAGGTTTACCTTCCCCTAGGCCTAGCTGGGGAGCCGCAACGCCTCCCAAAGTCTCCTTCAAATATTTATGCACACTATTGCACCATTCCCATGCCTGAATTGGACTCTGGAGGAAAATATTCTACTATTATCCAAGTGTACAAACTTGCGCTTCGCCAGAGGCTGGGCATTACTTATCGTAGCGGCCTTCACATAATACCCTGACGGTAACCTATACTGGGACGCACTCACATGCACTTTATTCCATTCCATTATTAACCTTATTCTTACACCAAAAGTATGTACTAGTCCGATGCCCAGGTGCCGTCAAGGCGCACTAGGACGAACTCGCACACACTTGGTTCCATCATCAACCTTATTCTTATACTATAAGTAAGTGGCAGTCTGCGATGATTGACATCCTATCTTCCACCGGATTACCCCACCGTGACGCACACAGCTGAAGCAGTGATGTCTCTGCCAACTATTTCTCGTGAATATCGCACCCAGGTACGCGTTATTTGTTCACTTACCAACAGAGGTCGACATTGACTTACAAACGGTGAGGTAGGGTGACGGCTATCAGAATTTGAAACTTCAATCAGCGACTCTCTCTAAGCCGAAGGCTACCGAGGTGACCGTCAAAATACATGCCGTCTCCTTGCAGGTCTGTCCTCATTTAAGTATTCAATTCCCAGAGATTCAACGTACCCGCAGTTTCGTGACTTGATGGTCTCCAAAGGAATTTACCCACAGTTAGTATTGTTTTAAGTTGAAATTCACGTTTAACGCTGATATTACAGGCAAAAGTGGGACATCGTTCCTTGCTCTGATGGCGCAGGTGAAATTGTTGCTCTTGGAGAAGAGGTCAAAGGGTGGAAAATCGGAGATCGTGTCTGCCCAAACTTTGCACTGGATCATATTCATGGCGATATCACTGAAGACATTAAATTGACCGGACTTGGTGGCCACATTGATGGTGTGCTTCGGGAATACATCAATGTCCCCGTCCACGTATGTGTTCTTTTCATGTCAGCGTCTTATTGGTTGCGAGTGTCTATTTAAGTCGCTGGTCCGCATCCCAGAATATCTTTCATATGAAGAAGGGTCGACTCTTCCGTAGGTCGACTATCTGTTCTTATCTTGACATGCTCAGACTTCGCTAGATGCGCGGCGTTGACAGCTTACAACGCTTGTCTTGGACCCGTTCCTCTCAAAGGCGGAGACTACGTTCTTGTCCTCGGTACCGGCGGTGTTTCAATGTATGTGACAGTTTACTGACAGTATTGGCTTGTGCACAAACGGATCTGGTAGCTTCGCCGCCCAATTTGCCCTTGCTTCTGGTGCTATCGTCATTGTCACGTCATCTTCTGATGAAAAATTACTTGTTGCAAAGAAACTGGGCGTGCAGCACACCATCAACTACAAGAAGAACGTTAAATGGGACGAAGAAGTCTTGAACATCGTATGTTTATTTTTAGGACCTTCACATCAGCGCACCTAATATGCTTAGACCGGCGGCCGTGGCGTTGACCACATCATCGAAGTCAGTCTAGCCAAAAATGCACAATTGCGGCGAACTTAATCGAGCGTGATGCAGGTCGGAGGGCCCAATACTATACTGAAATCTATCAATGCCGTACGCTATGCTGGGTGGATTCATATCATCGGCTTCGTGTCCGGGGTACGCTTCATATCTGCATCTTTATCGGTACCATTAATGGCACTTATCATATAGGGCGATAACGGTATTCCTGTGACCCTTGCGATCTTGAAGACGATCATTTTCCGGGGAATTTTGATTGGCTCTGTCAAACAGTATGATCTAGTTTCCATATCTCTACTGCACTGACAGGCGACTGGCAGGTTTGAGGACATGAACCGACTGCTTACAGCGCGTCAAATCCGCCCAGTGGTAGACAAAGTCTTTTCCTTCGAGGAGGCTACTGAGGCTTATGCGTATCTCGAGAGCCAGCACCATGTTGGAAAGGTAGTAATCAAATTGGCGTGAGGTGCAACGATGTAAGGGTCAAGTGTAGGTATCGAGTAATTCCGTTTTGTTCCACATAAGTATGTGTGTAGGATATGTGACAGTTTAATATTTAATATTGAATACCCAGACCAGAAATAACAAAGAGTCCGTGCTCTCATGGCACTGCCACATAACTTGCAAGAAAAATTACGCCTTGAGATCTTACTGGAGTTGTCTCCTCACTAATTATAAATGCTGTTGGTCTTCTATACAGTATGTACGAATGACCGCCAGAATCAGGTGAATAGGAGATAGTATGACACGGTAGACGCAATAGTACCCGAAGTCTACAGATTTATCAGCGAGGTCACGTGCTTTCGTGTTGTTAAAATACCAAGTACCAAGTACTAGACGCCGTGAGGTAGACTTAACTAGGCACCAGTCTTCGTTACTTGAACACTATTGTTTCAACACCTGCCAGGCCTAGTGAATATCTCCTCGACTCCGTGGAAGAAAGTAAGGATCAGGCACTTTAGTGCAATGACCTCGGGTAAAGGCACTCAGATTTTACGTCCGCCGTCTTATCCGGGGGTTCGGGAACTCTAGAGGTGTCTTTAGAATGGCCCTTTTGATCTCTCCTGCAGAGTCGGGCAGACCCAAACGCTTCAAGTCGGACTGTGTTAGCTTGTTGATTTTACAACCTGGTAAGGCGAACACGATCGGTAAGGGATAAGGACGATTGAAATTAGTCTGCGCGTACCTAGAGACTTGAATAACATGTTGACTCTGCTAAGGCATGAGCTTGGTGCGTGACTATTGTTGCTGAAAGACTTACTTTGCCGGTTCCATGCTCAAATCAGCGGCGAGAACGCTTGTGTCAGTCGCAAAATCATCGACGTGAAGGCATAATGCAAACATGTGCGTCAAAAGCATAGTCCCTTTTTCAGATGTCTTTCGTGCCCTGAGAAACTATGAGGGCCACTACCCCAAGGAAGATATAAAGGACGTACTCCATGGACCCACGTGCGGTCTCTGTGAACCGTGATAGAAGCCCGTCAATAACGACGCTAGGAACCATCGACAATTTTTGTTGAATGGCGTCCTTGTTGATATCTTTAAAGGTGGCTTTGTGGAAGGCGATCATTGTCGAGATGTATATCAGCATTTTTCTGAAAAATCATTGTCAGTAGGCTCTCGCGATGAATAACACCTCTACATACATAGTGGTCTTGTTTGGTGAGGGAGAGATAAATGCAAGCGCCAAATGGTCATTGATCCAGTTGGAACGCTTGAAAGGCAGAAGAGCGACCCGCTCAGCTCCACCGCCTGCACTCATGTAAGCAGAAATAGACAGTGCCTTCCATTCAGGCTTGGGAATCATGTTGTGCAAGGGATAAATGTCGCTTGGATTGAGAGCATCGATGTCGTACTGTGGAACTAAACGAGTGTTATCCGCGTTCGCTTTTGCTTCCTCTAAAAGACCGTTGAGTATGAAAACGGAAGGAAAGAAAAAAAATAAACCTTTCGATGGTAGTGTAGATGTGTTCTTAAGAATGCTCTCTTGGAGGTGATCTGCAACACCCTCCATTGCGGAAACATCGACTTTGTTGCGCTCTTGCGCGCGGATGGCTAGTTTCGCCTTTTTGGTTCCGAACGTTTCGCCAAGTGCCGCGCGAGCCTCAAGCCGCTGAAGAGCAGAGACAGCAGCAGGTTGAAGACCCTTTAGGGCTTTAACTTCGTGTGTGAGGATGTGCAACGGAGCAGCTCGAAGGGTGGTGATGCCAGTGCGTTTATTATGAATTCCGACAAGGTATCTGTGAAATAAATGATGAAAAGATAGATATGAGGATCCAATATTCAGAGATGAACGCGGAGTGTATGTACGCACCTGCTGCCCAGTGAACCCCGTCGTGTTTCTTCGGAGGAGTAAAAATCCACGGCTTCTGTCTCGCCCGCAATCAACATCGGGATCTCAACAAACGGCAGTTCCTCATTGTCCGTCGCCGGCTTTTGTGTTTGTGCCTTGTAACATTTGAAAGAAGTGGATTTTGTAGGCTTGACGGAGGGGAAATTAGCTAGTGGACGTGGCACCGACTTTGCTTGAGTTGAAAAGCTTTGACTGTGACGACCATCTGCACTCACCAAGCACAGGACCCAGCTGCGTTGCAGGTTGGTCTGAGAGCGCAAAGGACACCCTTTGAGTGTCGTCTAACTCGCGCTTGCGCTTCTTGGAAGTTGTCATCGCAGCCATTAGTGGCTGCTTGCTAAAAGATCGGGCTCACCACGATATTGCCGTAGCCCGTGACTTTTCACAACACAACAGGTCAGTTTCACTTGCTCAAACTCATATGAACTCATTTATACTTTATTCTATAGCGCTTCATAGGCGTATATACGCCTGTATAGTAGAATTTGGAGTTGAAGTTGTTATTGTTAACGTTGACCTCTCCTTCGTCAGAGGTCTTGTTCCCATTTCTAACCGCGGACTCACACTTTCGAGCACTTACACCCCTACCACAATGTCTAAATCTTGCTCTAAGAGCAAGAGCCCCCCTGTGGACATGAAACCAAAGTTAGAGGAAGATATCAAGCTAGAAGAATCTCTTTTCCCTCCAGTAGACACTAAGTCTTCCCAGCCGGAGCCATCACCGCCCCTCAAGCGAGAATCTTCTGAATCCGCAGTCAATGTAAAACCAAAACCAACAGGCCCACAGCTCATTGGCGACCTTCCGCGCGCGGAAGCCGCCGCTCACGCAACATTTGTGCAGATACCCGACAACCACTATCAGTATGGGACGCTTGGGCGCTCAAGAGAGGAGGGAGAGAGTATGACCTGTGACTGTCAATATGAGCATGGTTGGTTTGATACCATCCTGAGTAGCATAGTTTTAGACTCTAAGTTCTTACTGCGCAGGTGTCGACGGCCCATCGGATGCCTGTGGGCATGAGTCAGATTGTATCAATCGGCTCACACAGGTGGAGTGCCTCCCAGATGACTGTCGGTGTCGGATTTACTGCCAGAACCAACGGTAAGCCTATCGTTACTTCAGTCTTTTAACATTCTACATCCTCAATTGCACGTATTCAGGTTTCAGCGCAAGGAGTACGCCGATATTGAGATAGTACAGACGGAAAAGAAGGGTTTTGGTCTTCGAACGGCCACGGATCTTTCAAAGTGAGATATCTCATTCTTTCTGAAGCGTTATAAGCCTCTCACATCAACTAGGGATACATTCATTTATGAGTATGTTGGCGATGTCGTCAGTCACCCTTCCTTTATGAAGCGTATGCGTCAATATGCGGAGGAAGGAGTCAAGCACTTTTACTTCATGATGTTGCAGAAAGATGAAGTGCGTTGTTATATCTTTTGATTTCTCTATAGACCACTGACGGTCCTCCTTTGGGTTTCCAGTATATCGATGCCACAAAGCGAGGTGGCATCGGCAGATTCGCAAATCATAGTTGCAACCCGAACTGTTACGTCGCGAAATGGACAGTGGGAAAGCATGTCCGCATGGGCATCTTCGCAAATAGGTACATACGTAAAGATGAGGAACTTACCTTCAATTACAATGTGGACCGTTACGGGTATGCTTGGTTTTTTTTATTGATTTTTCAGATGAGCTCATACATCCAAGGCATGAAGCACAACCGTGTTACTGCGGAGAGGCCAACTGTGTTGGCTTTTTGGGTGGTAAGACCCAGACTGATATTGCTGGGATGGATGACCTTTATCTCGATGGTGCGCCTACCAACGAACACCTTGCTTTTGATTGCTAATACTTCTGCTCTGTCAGCATTGGGAATTACCGATGAAGTTGAGAAGCTGGGCCTCAAGGGTAATAAGAAAAAGAAGGGTAGAAAGCTTGACGAGGACTACATGGTATGCCTCGTAAACGTTCCGTTTTTTCTGTTACTCACCGTCTTTCAGCCAGAGCTCAAACCACTTCTTGAGAAGGACATTCCTAAATTGGTTCAAGCGATCCGGCAAACGCAGAGTAAGAAAGTCCTTTTCAAACTTCTCACTCGAATCAGGGTATGTCTTCACATCGTCCTTTCTGGGAAGTCTAATGTATTGCCTTCAGATCACCGAGGACCAGGCGGCACTACGCCAGGTTATGCGGTTGCGAGGTTTCAGTTTAATGCACAACATTCTTGAAGACCACGCCAAAGACGTCGATATTACAATCGCCGTGAGTCATTATCCTTGAGTAGGGTGGTCACATAATAACGTAACCGTTACAGGCCTTGGAGGCCATGAGCCGCTGGCCGCTTATCCAGAGGAACAAGGTTGACGATTCGAAGATCACCATACCTGTTCGAGTGTGCCTGGAGTCAGAAAACGAAACTATGAAATGGCTCGCCCAAAAGGTCACTGATACCATTACTAAACTCATCACCCTTCTAACGGAATATTTACAGCTCTTGGACCACTGGGACACCCTTGAAATCGCATATCGCATTCCCAAGCGAATTAAAGCTGTAAGTTAACATTCCGTTTCCAGCCAGTAAGAGCACGGTATCATGAAAATTTTGCAGGATGGCGAGGAAGAGCAACCTCCGCACCACATTGCCATGATTGAATCACTAGAAGGCGAACTCCGCCCACTCAAGAAGCCGAAATGGCAAGATCAGTACGAACAGCACCATTTTCGCCCTGCCCCTAAACGCCCGCCCTCTACCTCTACTGTTATTATTCAGAATCACTGGGCATCTCCTTACATTCCGCCAGTGGTTCATAGGCGATCGAAAGACGAAATTGCTGCTGTGATCGCCGCTGCAAAGGCAGCTGCCGAGGCGGAGGCCGCCAAGGCCCCTCCTCCGTCACCTCCTCCAGAGGAGAAAAAGGTGAAGAAAGAAAGACCTCCGAAGAAGACTCAGACACCAGAGGAAAAGGAGGCCAATAAGGAGAAGAGGCTATTGAAGCTCGTGGGCGCCGTCGTCGTCAAATGCATGTCCAAATATTCAAAGCAGCTTAACCACGACCAATTCAAGAAATACGCCAAGGAGGTGGGTGTCATCTTATTACTCTACAAAGGGATTATCCACTGATTTATCTCCCAGCTCACGCACATCATTGCCGAGAAGGAGAAGAAATCTTCCAGCTATAAAGATGGAAAACTGGACGCACTATCTGACGAGAAGACGGCAAAGATCAAGAAGTTTGCGAAGGAATACATCGTCAAGGTGCTACGGAAGCATGAGAAATCTAAGCGAAAAGCCTCATCGTCTACTGCACCAGCAACCTCATTTGCGATCGAGGAAAATGATCAGGAAGAGGGAGGCGACGTGCCTATGGTGATGTCCGTTGACGAAGCAATGGATCTCGGCGATGGGTCAGAGAGTGAAGCGGATGATGCGGACACAGGAGGCGATGTACAAATGCAACATTTAGAAGACATGCAACATTCTTCGGACGATATTGATCCATCCCCGAAGGAAGGAGTTGCTGAACACCCCCCACAGTCCCTCACTCCAATAACACCATCGGACGCCACTATTGACCCTAGACTGCGGCATCGGCTTGAAGAGCCGGGGAGCCCTTCAAAACATTGTTGGGACTCAAGTACATAGCACTTACTCCATCGTTATCTCCTATCTATCACGCTAAGTATTCGCCTCCTCACATGCGTAGTTATTAGATTGCATCAAGTTTTTCATCGCTGGACAATTCAACGCATATATCTTGGAATTGTACCAAATGTGCTTACCTTTGCACTCAGGGTTTTGCAATGCACGTCAGTTGAGTACCACCCACACTATGCTAGCTTAAGAATTAAGGCCAACAGTAGTTCGAACGTTCATATGGTTGACACTGCTTCTAGCAAGATATCATGCTTGCCAAATGCGAGTCACTTCTGGAATACAAGTATCGGATCATCCGCTCTACCTTCGCTCAATCTCTACTACAGACAAGCGAGTCTGAGGAATCATATCCATATGAAACGATGCTCTATACCAACGCGCGCTTAACCACGGCTCGTCCTCGCTCACAACCTTCACCCAAGCACCGCTAAACACTAGCATTCATTTTCAGGCAATCGAGCATCATGATCAGACAAGCCGGTCAGAGACGAAGCAGTAAAGGAATGAGGCTGAAGGATGTGAACACGCGAACGTCGAGGGAGAACAGTTGATCTCATCTGGTGAGTCCAACGGGACATGTCAACTTGTTTGGTTTTGGGGGCTGTATATTTATAGGAACTGTTCTTTGTCGAATGAAAAAGTGCGGGCAATTGTGGGGTATGATCAGAGTCCAGGGGTTGGTGGCATCTGGGCCAGACGAGAAAGCGATAGGCTAAATGGAAGAGATTCCGGAGAGGAGGTTGACAACAATGTTAACTTTCTGGTATCGCCCTTGCAAAAGGAATAGAAACGTTTCTGGAAGTACTTCTCAATAAGGCTTTCTTTATAATTCCCCTCGATTTAGTGAGATTCTTCTTAATTGCCGAGTGGACGGATACAATTCTGGTTTTGCAAAAATGATGAGCCTTTTCCTATAGTGCAGGATGAGTGCCCAATAGAGCGAGGAAACGTACTGAAGAGAGCCAGAGCCAGGAAGTTTGCCATGTGTGACAGGATAAGGCTGTGTGGGATTTTCAGTAACGAGGAGGTGGTAGTGTTGCCGCGGTTCCGGTTCATGCCCGGCTTTAGCCGTGAGCGGAGCTATAGTTAGCCAAGCCGCATACCTAGTTATAGCTTATGTAATCAATGGCTCGGTCTAGTCAACGGTAGTGCTGCCGAAGTTCAGTTCCGTCCGGTTTTTTCAAAATAATCGAGGACCGAGAACCGAACCTCGGTCAAGTTCACCAAGGTAGGGTGGACTCTGGGCCGGACCACTTCGAACGGGTTCACAATGGTCGGGTTCGAGTTCGAACCAGTTCGAACTGCCAAACGCAACATGAAATTAGCAAAATTTTCCAAGTACAAACAATTGTAGTAGGCTAGACTATTCAACAACAAACATTTGAGGAGCAACGAGCTCAGCCTGCACCATTGCTGAGATATGGCCTTGACAGTACGCTCGTTGTTGTCGTCACTATGGGGCGAGATGGGCATGTCATCGTCAGGATCATGATACCATTCAATTTCGGATGCATCCTTCAAAATGCCATTAGCATTAACTGCAGAGTTAGACATGTTTTGATAGATAAACTTACCTTGCATATACCCCACCCTTTTATTCTTGGCTGATGTTCTGTGCAAGGCCAGAACAAGATGTGAATATTCATTTTGATGTCGGTGATGATGGCGCCGGTGAGGATTGCGCCGGTGATGATTTCACCGGCAAACTTACTGATGTGTCGACAGTGAGTATTCTTCAAATCTGAGGAGTCGCAGAACAGAAGCAACAGAAGCAACAAACCTGCAACTCTAATGATGGGTTCAGACTGGTTCAGACTCGTCCGAACCGGTCCGACATCCATCCGAGACCACCCAAATGAAGAACCTATGTAAGGTTCAGTCCTACCTTGTATGTCGAACCCCTGACCGAATGGTGATTCCATTCGCAAAAGTTCAGGTTCGAACCTAGGTTCAGGGCTGAACTGTGGCAGCACTAGTCAACGGAACCATATTAATGGTCTTCAAGTCAGCTTGAGCCAGATTTTTAATACAACAACCCTCCGGGCACCCCTGGACCTGTTATTTTTCGAATCAGTGCGACAAACTTAAAAATGATTGTGATCCAAAATGTACGCCAATGCATTCAACTTCATTTACCCTAAGTCAGGTCCAGGAACAAACTAAACTCCCTTGTACTAATGATACAAGATGCGAGAGTCCTAAGTGATCACAATTGCAATCCATTGTTGACCTGAACAGCTTTAACATTCATATAGCTAGACTGTGTGTTATTAGTGTGGTGTCGTTTTGAAGGACTTGAGCTCACTTTTCCAAAGCATACTTGCTCAGGTCATGACCAATTCCAGACTGCATGAAGCCTCTAAATGGCATCAATATTTCAGCTTGGTTGGAGCAGTTTATCTGCCAGGCATCATTACACAAAAGACACGCAAGATGAGATAACAAAGCAACGAACCCATGCAGTACCTGCTTCGAAAGCGTGTGCAATGCGGATTGCTCCGTTGATATCCTTGGTGAACACCAATGCGGCAAGTCTGTATGATGTATCATTAGCCTGTTCAACAACCTCTGAAAAGTTGTTAGGGATATGATGATTGTGCAACAAGAGCAATCTCACCATCTTCGGTCTTGAACTTTATGATGCACACAACAGGATGAAAATTATTGGCTCGATAAAGTATCCCTCTTGACCAATCTGCTTGCTACCAAGGTGTACTGTAGCACCATCTTTCTGGCCAGAGGCTATGTATCCCATGATGCGCTTGATGGTCATCAAAGTATGTTTCATAATGAGATTGAATAAACGAACCTCAAATTGAGTATTGGACACTTGTGGCCCTTGGTATGTGTCAGGTGAAAAAGGATCGCCAACCTTGATCGTGCGTACTTGCTCTGTGAGACTGGTCCAAGAACTTGTCGTATATGCTCTCTTGAACAAAGATATGAGGACCTGCAGAACAATTCTAACCGTGGTTAAAGCTACAAAAATGATGAGAACTAGCATAAGTCATGTGAATGAGGCAACATACTAGTTACCATTGATAGCCCACTTGTCTGCCTGCTCTCCATAATTTTATGTCCTGTCAGAGTACTGCCAGTGAGCGCAACTTTCTTGATAAGAGGGTTCTCAGAGACAGCCAGTTGCAGATCTGAAGCAACAAGAGAGAGGAGGCGTAAGTGAGCATGACGAAGCAATGGCAGAAGACAAGGACACAGCACAAGAGATAGTAACAAAAGATGAAAGCGAGAAAACAGGAGGTGAAGAAATAAGGGAGCGTGAGAAAATGTGAACATATTGAGACTCTCCAGCCCAGAGCCACAGAATGGACCACAAGCAGGCTGGTAATGATCGTGAGACAGACAAAAAATCCTCATACCTGTACCAGTCCAGGAATTAAGATAAAAATAAATTAGAGGATTTTGATTGACGGACTCCGAGAATGTTCAGGTAAGCATAATATCATGAAGGCAAAGCATTTTGAAAACAAGTTCAATGATGTTAGATGCGAGCTTCTTTGCGGTCTCAAGCTTGAGCTTAGATATCTCGACATGGGAGGAAAATGTAAGCGAAAAACAAACATCAACATGATAAAGAGTCCGAGACGATCACCTCAATTCAATCTACAATACTAAGAATCATTATTGAATAAACGAACGCAACTATCAACATCAATCATGAATCAATGATGGGTCCACAAGCCAAAGTAAGTGAATATGCTCACATGTAATGTCGAGAAGGCTCAATCAAAACAGCTGTATTGCAGTATTGATGGAGCTCGCAAGTATCAAGCAGAGATCAGACAATGAACGAGAGAATACCAAAGCCGTAGACCGGCAGAGATGGGCAGGAGGGTAAACATTGTGGAGGCAGCAGATGTTATGGAGGTGGTAGATGTTGTTGAGCAGCCAAAGAAGACATGGTGGCATAGGGTGTTGAAGAAGTTGGGTCTGAAGCGAGAGGAACATCATGTGAGAGGAATGCCATGCGGGAGGGATATGATGTGGGAGGGATATGATGCAGGAGGGATATATTGCGGGAGGGATAGCATGCAGGAGGAATATCAAGGTGAGTATCTGTGTCTGAGGTCAGTTCACAATTGATAATGAAATAGTTTAGAGTCAGTAAGATACATGTACCAATACTACAACAGAAAAGACAGGCGTTCAAGTCAAGAAATGCAACAAAAACCACAATGCACTCAATGAGCCGCCTTCATCAGACAGCTGGCAAAGCGAAAGTGAACATCTTGTGCTTTGATGGCGGTGGTACCGGTACAGGCTTGTGTTTTGGGATAACTGGAGAGGAGTCAGACAACAAAGCTGAGACTATACAAGTGGTACAGTCCTCCATACCTGGGGGTGTTGGAGGGGATGCTGTTGATGCTGGTACAGGCTCGTGTTTTGGGATACCTGGAGATGAGTTAGATGATGAAGCTGAAACTATGCGAGCGGTACAGTCCTCCATACCTTGGGGTGTTGGAGGGGATGCCATTGACACTGGTACAGGCTTGTGTTTTGGGATACCTGGCGAGATGAAGCTGAGACTATGTGAGCGGTACAGTCCTCCATACCTGGGGGTGTTGGAGGGGATGCCATTGACAATGGTACAGGCTTGTGTTTTGGGATACCTGGCGAGACGAAGCTGAGACTATGTGAGCAGTATAGTCCTCCATACCTGGGGGTGTTGGAGGGGATGCCATTGATGCTGGTACAGGCTCATGTTTTGGGATACCTGGCGAAGACGAAGCTGAGACTATATGAGCAGTACAGTCTTCCATACCTGGGGGTGTTGGAGGGGATGCCGTTGATGCTGGAGACATGGTATTGAAATAGAGTCCAAGGCTACAAATTATTCTCAATGGTGGAACATTCAGTGCGAAGAAGATAGGACTCACCAAATGTACCATCATGATTTCCTGTGTTTGCAAACACTCACCAGTCTGCAGGACCAATGCTGAAACTAAGTGAAAGGCAGACAGTGAATGATGAACGAATATAGAATAGTGCACATAACATGATGCCAGAAGTGTAGTAAGAGAAACAGGCAGCCAAAACAAGTCAAGGTAGCATGAACGAGGAATGAGCAAAAAAACCACAAGAATGAGTAGGGAAATTTGACATCACAAATCATAGGTGGTAGGAGTATCATCAATGTCATCACACTCTTCCGCTGTGATAGCTCTGAGAAGAGTGTTGCACACATCACCTGTGAGTTCATTGCTACTAATTGTCAATATATTGTTAATCTCGCCTCCTTCGCCCAACATGTTATACTCCATGTCCTTTTGTGACACAGCCCAACCTTTCATAAAGTTGAGTTGTTCTTTTTTCAAGAGGAATTTTACCACCTGCAGGGCCTCCATCAGGATGGGGCTCATGCAGTTACATTTCTTGGTGTCTGTTTCGCTACTGGATGAGAATACTCATTCACATGGAACCGCAGAGGCCTGTATTGGGAGATAGTCCATGGCAATGCTATAGAGTGTCGGAAATAAGGTCTGTGAAGCCTTTTTAATGCCTTATGGTCAACAACAATTTGATTTGTCGAGATATGGGACACTCACCACCCAGAATCCGAGTATGTCTGTTTTCTTAGGGCTGAGATTAGCCGTGGTGTAGGCCTCAAATTCTTGCTCGACTGTTTGGGCATTGCTGGTGTGATGTGGCTGGATGTCGATATCAGGAAGTCCATAAAGGCGTGAGCCTAGCGTGCGTAGTTGTTGCTGAGGCAGTACATTAGGAGACTCCATAGATGCTGAGCCATTTCTGATTCGCTTTTCATGCATCTTCATGTGATAACATTAGTTCAAAATTGCACTGTTGTTGGTCAGATAGACGTACCAGAGTAATGATATGTTTCTCCACATCTTCAATCATTTGCAGCTCCCAACAACTGAAAGCCCATGACATTTGCATCGCAGGATCAACCACTATAAACACAATCATGAGCAACTGAACATTACTGAAGGATGCTAGACTCATGCATACTGACTGCATAGGCTTTTGTGGAACCCATCCTCTCATCATACTTATCTGCCCAAGTCAAACCGATTTGAACAAGAGGCTTGCAATGTGGGACATGTTGAGCCAAAAACTTCCACTGCTCGATCAATGTTTTGAATGCCGGAAATGCACCACTCAGTTTGGGAGTGGATTCGCCCAACATAAATTGTTGAGCAGGATGTGGCACCTAGTATAAAATGAGAAAATGAAATGTGAGTTTCAAGTATAATGCGACCAACCTCTAGGATCACTTCAACACCCTGTAGGAACTGCCACTCCATTGGACTTAGTTTGAACTTGCTGATGGTGCGTTGAGTAGGAGAGTTGAAAAATAAATCTATTGCCTAGACGACTGTTAGTTCATGGTAGACATTTAGTAGGTACCTTACCTGGCGAAGGGTTTGTAAACGGTTGAGCATGACGAAGACTGAATCCCAATGGGTTGCCTCATCAAGGAGGAGTTCGACAACAGGGAGCTTTAGTTTCTTGCCCATGTCATCCTGGAACCACTCTTTCTTGTTACCTATAATGATTGTGTCCCTAAAAAAATCGCGTCGCTGGTTTGATGCGTGGACCGTGTGCACGACATCCCTAGCTCTGTTGAGAGCTTTCCCTGTCACAGCTTTGAGGTACTCCATCTTAACAATAGTGCGAGTGCCAACTACCCAATGTTCATTGATGAGTGAAAAGTCAGCTTTGTGATAATCATCAATAATGTGCCTCACGCATATATTATTGATATGCGGAAAGCAAGGAATTCTGCACTCAATGGGATGAAAATTGATCCCACATGAATCCATTTTTTCTGAAAGCTCCCACATGGCAGTCTGATTGTTTGAAGCATTATCCAAGGTAAAATGGCCAGTCTAAACAAAGTCAGAGCATGTTAAATGGTACACTGAAACACTGACCTTTTCAGTCACACCAGCATGATCAAGGAGATGTAAGATTACTGATGCTAGCAATTCACCTGTGTGACTTCCTGGAACATGGTGGAAGCCTATCAGCGCTGCCTTCAAGACAAGTGCTGAATTATGGTCTGCTTTAGCGATCCAGTGAGCAGTAAGAGCCATGAATGGGCGAAGATTGGAATCAGACCAAAGGTCGGATGTAAATGAGACCTTTCCTTGAGCAGCCTGAAGATATGAGATATTTCGTGGGGCTCTTGACAATGGTAGACCTACCACAAGGTCCCTCTTCAAAGCATTAAAGTACTCATGGAAAGTGTCGATGATTAATTCATGAGCCTTGGTGCGATGGAATATATCAGTATCATCTAGCGACGGTCGCAGAAGACAGATTAGGCGTCGAGATTCTGGGCATTCAATGATATTGATTTCCTGAAAACAATTATTAACCATAGTGTAGAAAGCGCACATTGACTCACCTGGTCATCACCAATGATGAATTTCACAATTTGTTTGTGCATCTCATCCAGAGTAAATGCAGGCAATGTGTCATCTGGAGCTGACAGGCTGGTTCCAGGAAGTAAATCAGGACTAGGTGGAGTACCGAGTGAGTCTAACGTGCAATCTGGATCCCTCAGCCTTTGACACATGGTCGCAATTGTCCAGCCCTCATCCAAAAAAGTCTTCAGTTGTGACAATTTATGGAGGACATGCCAGCGCTGGCGCTCTGCCTCCTCCAAGTAAATGTCCGTATGTTCAGTGAAGGCATGGGTGCGACGAGTCGAAGTGCTTGTATCATGAACATATGATGCAACATGGTAAGTATCGTCTAGGTCGTGGATTTTTCTGGTGAATAATGTCAGAAAGGACCATAGATTACAGATGCAATACTCACTCGCAGGCCTTGCAAATATTAGAATGAGTGGTAGGGTCCTGTCTAAAGAAGAAATGAACATCAGCAGAGGATTTGGGTGGTTTTGCTCGGCCACCAGTAGCCAGTGGATCAGTTAAAGTGGTACTCATTGCTGTCTGAAATGGGCTATGGCCTGCAGCAGGCCTAACTTTGGGTGCAGGTAAGACCACATCATTGTCCTCATCCTCAAGGACATTCTCAAGGTCAAAGAATTTGCCTTCATCGCCATCATCTTGTCAGAACCTGATAGGAAGCTGATGATCCCTGCGAGGATTTCGAAGGATATTTGTGTTCACTGTGGCAGCAGTGGGAGCAGCAGCAGTGAGAGCAGCAACAGGAGCAGGGACAACAGGAGTGGAGACAACAGGAGCAGGGACAACAGGAGCAGGGACAACAGGAGCGTGGACAGCAGGAATGGGTACAACAGGAGTACTGGTAGTGGTGGTTTTGGAAGCAAGCTGGGAAGTTTTCTTTTTTCGAGGAGGCATGTGGTGGTGGTAATGGTGGTGTTAGTGGTCAAGATAGTTCAGTAACAGAACTGTATGTCTGTTTATATACATCTTCGTCTGGGGAAACCCCAGAACATGCTGAGGAGCAGCAATACTGAGTCCCTGATGTAAAGTCCCAAGGGCCATGCAGTAATACTGAGTCCCTGATGGCAAAGTCCAAAGGGCAATTGTCATTAATCAAGACGCAAGCAAGTTGAGTCTCATTTGGCACAGACTCACCGGGTAACTGATCAATCAAATGCACCTGCACTTGATCTTGGACAATGGCAAAGCCAATGGGGGTAGTCTCTATCAATAAGAAGTTGTTGAATCATTATATTGTATTGCAGAAGTTGTGATGATTCACTCGAGGCAGACAGCATGTTGATTGTGTTAGCATGAGAAAAGAGGAATAAATCTCAATTCTTGATCATTACATAATGGCAAGTTGGCAACAGGCAGGCAGCTGCGCAGATACAATGTTTTTACAAATAATAGGTAATACTGTATGAGTCTGTACAGGTATTCAGCATTCAATGGCTTCAATGTAGTAACCAGGAGTCCTTGTACTCATGTAAAGTCAGATCTAGGCGACCCTAGTCTTTTTCCGGTGTGGAGTAGAAGTAGCTGCATGCAGGGGGGGGCCATTATGCGGGCGCAAACTTGCAATCACATCAGTTCAAAAGTAGGAACATTGTGAGTGGACTACTCACATCCGAGTCGATCTGCAAAGTGGCAGACATGGAGGCACTGCCTCAATTAACCAGGGAGAATGTGAGAATGGAGGGGAATGTGTGATAGGTGCATCAGGCTGGTTGAAATCCAGCGAGCATGCAGCTGGTGCAGATAATGAATGAAGTATGTGAAGCAATGAATGAAGATGGTTATAATTGGGATCCTCTGAGAATGCAAGAGAGTGTGTGTAAATGAGAATCGTTGCGAACTCGACAGGAATTCCCTGACATAGATCTTCAATGGTAGTGTTGACTTTACGTTCGAGTATTGAAGAGCTGCAAAGTTTGTCTTTGTCACTGGTTAACCACAGAAGGGAACCTTGCAAGAAGTATATTAACATGTATGTAAGTGACTCGAGGTCGTCATGACGACCCAGTTCAACTCCCAAGTGATTGTTGACTGAAGCAAATGCAGGAGTGCCAGCAAGATGTTGACCTTGGCAAAATGGAATGTGGACATTGTTTGACATGTTCCAGAACTCCTTTGCGATCCCAAAATCAATAAGAAAGATGGTGTCACTCAAATCACCAAGCCCCACAATGACATTCTGCGGTTTTATATCACCATGAACATAATGATGCGAGTGAATATATTCGAGGCGTGAAAGCTGGGAAACAGAGTTAGTGATCTGCACATGTAACAACCCACACATCAACTGACCAGCTGGTCTCCCAGATTCACAACAGTTTCAAGGCTGAATTTGTTGTTGTGGGTAAGGAATAGGTCATGTAGTGATGGCCCAAGGAGGTCGAGAACCAGAGCATGATATGTCAACTCCCTACCAAACCAATGGATGCGGGGAATACCAACACCACCTTCAAGGTGTTTCAAAACTTTGTATTCGCATTGCACAGAAGATGAGTGGCTGATGGGTTCAAGCTTGATGGCAACTGCATCCTCCTTGATGATGTTCTGTGCACGATACACAACAGCTAATTAGTGGGGTCAAATTGTTGAATCATTGTGTAGTCGGTAATATATGAATGACATACCATATGAACCAGATCCCAAAATGTCTCCCAACCTAAATCTTCCATCAACTCAAACGGGAACCTTAGTATTCATCACATATCATACAAAGCAACAATTTGCCTTCCACACACCGCATGGGTATTTCAGCTTGAACTGGCTTAAGCCAGCTTGAAGCAGTTCAAACCATGGTTCAAATATTTTTGGCTTGTGATTGCTGTAACTGGTTCACATGGCTTACAAGTCAAACTGAGTCTGTACTCAGTGGCTTGGCTCATGTGGATTGCCAAACCTCTGGCTTACCAGTAAATACCAAACCGGAGCCAACCGTAGCCGAGCTGTGGCACTAGTAGGAGGTGGTAGTATGAAAGTGTAGGAAGCCTTTCAGCACCAGTCCAACTTCACGAGTCTTCTGCTTGTACATGACAAAGGAATCAATGCTATCAGGGTCTGGCACATATGACAGCTGGATGTGGGGTGTCAGATAAGGGCAATGAAGGTGCTTTGATGGCAACTGTGTAAAATTCAGTACAGTGCTTGAAGGGAGACATGCAGAAGTTTTGGGTAAAAGTTTATTGGTGATCATAGCTGAATTGACACAGGTGAGATAAAGAAGGGCTATTAAGATAAGACTTTGCTCTCGTGCTCGATTGTGGGCATCAGACCTGCGTTCTGAGAGGGCATGTTCCAACTTTGCTCCTCTTGAAATGACCTTGTACTCCAAGTTGTCACCAAGATACTGTTTGGCACAGAGGACGAAGATATTGCACCAAACACTTCCCTATTAAAACAGCCATCCACTGAGTAAATTGAGGTCATTGGACTTGAGCTTGGTGAGTGAGATGAATATGGAAAGAGTGGAATATATAGACAAGTGGGCAGATGAAGCTGGGAGGCATGCCCTTGGAAAAAAAATGCAATATATAGTCATATCTTAGTTTCACTGGTTTACTGATGGCCCGCATTCGAACTGTTCGACGGTACAGTACAAGTCACTGTACGGTCCTACAGGAGATGAAAAAAACATCAGTACTAACATACAATTGAATTTGAAAGTGAAAACAGGGGGTGATGAAGATAAAGAGGGATCGACATGATTACTGCCTGTGTGGTACTTTCCATCAAAGCGGAAGTATAGCAAGCTTGCCAAGAGTAATTCTCTTCATTGATTAATGTGGTGCAAGGGACACAGGCCACGGCATAGCTGACAGGAAGACATCGGGGGAAACTCCTGAAAAGTTTCAAACTTGTGCATTGAAAACAATGTAATTTCGTGAAAAGTTGTTATACAAGGTACAAGTGATAGGTACCAGGTGGCTGTGTAGCATTTATATTACTAATCATCAACTTGCATCTTGGACTTAACACTGTGCTGGAAGCTCTGGCTTGGGCTTCGCATATCCAAGACCAGTCGCTAAACCACAAGCAAGACACCATTAACCATGACATGGTGATACCAAAGCGAAAACAGAAATGTGACTCACTATCCCAATGTGCCACTTGGGCTGCCAGCTCAATTTTCAATCGACTTCGAGGTGCCCATGTTGCACTGGGTGAGTCATGTGGTTGAGTCCTAGTTGTACAGTGACCTGCTCATAGTACTACTCATGATATTATGGGCACAATACAGGTGAGGGCAGCAATCAGGGTTTAATATGCAAGGTCCATACAGTTGCAAACATGTGGCACTGATAGGCATAGATGCTGTCAAAGCAACAGCAATGGTGAGGAGGGAGAAACACATTTTCTGTACAAGGCGATATGTTTCTGAGGAGTTCTCGAATGATATCACCGAATATGGGGGGAGCACTGCAGGACAGCAACCAGCTTTTATATCCTGCACATATGATTCTGATCATTTTGGCAGAACTGGTATTGCTGTCAGATAGCATAAATTTTGGCAGAACCTGCAGGAGCGTGTTCAATCAATTATGCCCATCGAATCATAACCTGCCTGCAGGCATCGACAAGTCTCTTCTTTGTAACCACAAAGCGCTCCTCCAAATCACCTGGGCTGGTCTCTCGCCCCAATCTCTGACTTGTGGTTTCATCATTCAAACCCGGAAGTGTGCTATATGTGAGGATAAGGCTATGCATTTTCAATGTGGGCTCCAGAGTTGAGACCAGTCTGTAGTGCTACATGGTTACTGTCGACTATTAATCACAGAAACTTTCATTCATGCGCTGCATACCCCACTTGACAATGCAGACGGTCATGGACCTCCTGCTACACACCATCTCAGAGACTCAGAAAAGCCTGGCATGGCCACTTGAAAGGATGTATTTTTCCATAGTGCATAAGCACATTTTCTGAATGTGTTAGAAGCTGACGAGTGAGGATGCCTTCCTGTAAGCAAAGGTACCAGAGCCTTGAGTTGAAATAACTTCAGATGATTGGCGCCTTTCAAGACAAAATCAAGGCATGCAAAATTTTCGAGTACTTGCTGGAACTGTATCATTGAAAGCGTGTTTGTAAAGTACATTTGAAGGTTGTAGAAGGCATTAAGAGCAAATATGGACATGAGTAATGTAGAATTGATGTTTAAACTCATGATTTGAGTTGGTCATAACATATAGATGCAGCAAAATGGCTATAGGTGATGACGAGCATGAGCATCAACTTCTCAACTTTGTCACTGCACTGGCAGGGTCACTGCAGGTTCAAATGATGAAGCGATGAGTGAGAGATTGAGATGAGAACTGGTGGCGAGCATTCTGTCATGACAAAGAAGAGAATTGTCGATGCTCGCAGGCAGGTTATGGCCGCATACAGTGGTCAAATACACTGCAGGTTCTGCTGAAATTTGTGCTATCTGACAGCAACAACAATTCTGCCAAAACAATCAGAATCATGCCCATTAATTTATGCATGATATTATAGCTGGCCATTGTCCTATAGTATTCCTCCATCCCCCAGCGATATCCCCTCAGAATATGCCATATCACATTGCACAAAAAATGCGCTTCTCCCTCCTGGCTGTTGGTGTTGCTTTGACAGTTTCTATGGTTGTCAGTGCACGTTCGACCCTGTATCAACCTTGCACAAGAGACTATGAGTCTACGATTGCTGTGCTGGCTTTTGGTGTAGCAGTGGTTTCCTGAGTGTGAGCAGGTTGCTGTACAACTCAACCACATTACTCACCTGCGTACCATAGGATGAAATTTTGGTCTGCTTAACAAAAGGGATTTTGAAAAAATCGGGTCAGCAGTCCGAGCAGCAGTGAGTTATGCATGATGTTTCTACTTTCGCTTTGGCATCATGGTTAACGGTGCAATGTGGGCCTAGTTCAGAGCCAATCAATACAGTTGTTTTGAACAAATGTTGTGATAGGGTGGTCTGGCACAGGTCCCCAGGAATGCCAAGGGTCCTGGCGCAGTGGCACAAGTCCTGGATCGTAGTCGGTGGTCTTGTGCATGTACTAGTAGTCAGCCATTGATAGATAGAGCCACAGCCTCCTGCCAGTGAGGTTTGGCCTTGGATTTTCCTTGCAGTCTTTGCCCACTCCAATGTTCATACTACTCGAGCAATCATGTTGATGCTTAAAACTTATCTGAAAATGATCAATCATGCCTACTAGTCTTGCTTGTTGTCTGCTAAGCTTGAGTTTGAGAGGCTGTCAAAATGAGCGAGCATTGCTGTAGATAGTTAACAGCAGTACAAAGATGGAACACACTGCTAAGGTTGAATCTGTTCATCTAACATTGGACTCCAAGGGTAGCTCATGTATCCCTCTCTTGACAGAGCCAACGAGATGCCGATCATGATTCATGACAGACATGTTGTTTTCTGGTATGCAGTAAAAGCCTCAAGGTCATGGAATTAAGTCGTGAGCCTTGGTGAGAAGAAAAGGCCGTGAATGATTAAAAACAAAAACAACATCACTGACTTCCACAGAAGACATTCTTGATGCTCCATCACTGTTACAAAGTAACATTGGTCCACTGGCCCCCTATCATTTTCCCCTCATCCTTGCCCTTACATGCCTCTGGCTCACACTTTTCTATCGCCTATCCATTGACCGGATCCTCGGAACTGTTCCAGTCCCTCGTCCCCCTCTCCTCGCACACACATGCACACATGCCTTTGGGCTATGACTTGTCATGACTCATGCCACCAATGTGGCTTTCTTTATCTCGCCTTATCTTTCCACTGACTCGTGCTGCATGCACATTGTATCATTTACCATTGGGTCATTCCAATGTTTCTCGGTCTCATTCCGCATTCGACCTTTACCACTAATCTGGCTATCTCATCAGTGTACCTATACCATTTCCGATCTCCCCTTTACCCTTACCCACTGTATGGTGACCTTGCCCTAAACCCTTCCACTTAGTATAAGTAGTCGATCCCTCTGTACTAGTTTCCCTAACTTGAATCTACTCGATTTTCCCTGGAACATACTTCTCTCAGAGGCCCCTTCAGCCTCTGTCTCTAGTATCTTTCTCTAACACTCCTCACATTAGAGTCTACATCAATCAACCCTTATTGTCCGGACACGACAGTCCATACTCTAAGGTGACTTGAAGACATTCATTGACAAGTCACATGACACACATGTCTCTGGTGACTGCTGACTCATCATCACCATCGCCAGTCACTACACCAGACCCTTCCAGTTACATCATGACCGCTAGCAGACAACGCCCCTCTTAGGGCTCTGCCTAGCAGATCTATTCAAGTGCGTAACAATCACCAAGTTTAAACTCAGATCATATGATCTTCAGTGTTTACACTGCCACCTACTCTTACCACAGTCTCCTGTCGTTGTTTGCAAAGGAAGTTTCGATTGGAATTCAATGTGATGAAAGCCAGAAAATGGTAGGCTTGAGTGCGGGGGTCGCGGTCTGGGCTAGTGGCTCAGAGAGCTTGACAGGAGATGCACAGAATGCAGTCACGAGATCAGGTTTGACAATGGGTGTGGACATGGGCAGGATTGCTTTACATACAGAGCTGTTTACTTTATAACACTGAGGTAGATATCATCTTGTACTGACATTTTTCAAGAGCTTACATTTCGGTTCGCAGTTATAACCTGGTGGGTTTTCCGATCCTTGACTCGCTGGCAACGCTTCATGTATTTTGCTATAGCTTGTTGCATTATATCATAGTCATCATAATCTTGGGGTGAGTACAATAATATTAGGGGCTGATGATACCTTACAACCCGACCCTGTTTATGAATGGACTGCATTATGCCTACTCCACTGCAAAAGTTCGTAGCTGGTTAGATGTTGTCTTAACATATTGAGCCAACCTACTTTCTCCCAAGCATTATGCATATCATTCCTGGTGCCAAATGCCCAACTTTCTCATAAAGAGCTGGAGTGCCCTCTCATCCGCTTCCAATATGACAGCTTCTTTCCACTCCTCGTCAGATTCATCATCAGAATGAAATTGACTCAGCCCAAAATCAATGAGTACCACTCGTCTAGGGTGACTGCTAGATACAACAATGTTGTCTAGGCACATATCGGCATGGATGACACCGAAAGATGTGAGGGTGCTCACAGCCTTTACGAGCTCCTGGTATGCTGAACTAGGGACTGAATGGGGATCTTGGATGGTTGCAAGATTCTCACCTGGGATGTACTCCATGAAAAGCACTCTGGGAGATATGGCATGACCTTCGCCATGGCCCGAGATGACCCAACCTGAACCATAGAGCTGTGGGATGGTAGAACCCTGAAGGTGTCCAAGGCATCTGTAGGCTTCAATTTCACGTGCAAATCAAGCCTCATACTCGCGATAGTAGATCTTCCCACAACGAGCCATCCAAGAACTCTCTCTCCCATCAAGGGATCCTGAAGTCATCACCCATTGCAAATGCACGATGGTCAGCTGCAGCCTTTTCATTAGCAGCAGACAAGTGGACAGGAGATTGTCTTGGAATGGGTTTTTGCGCTCGTAGTTGAGACGTGGATGAATATTTTAGCTATTAGTGGATTAGGGAGGTTGGCTCTGACAGGGGCATCCTCGATTTCGACACATAAAACCTGGTATTTTGTGAAAGGGGTAAATGCCTTGTGGATGACAGCAGCACATATGAATGAGGATGTCTCGTCGCCAAAAGGAGTTACCTGCGGCTGGAGGCGACCTCCTTTTGTGTGTAAGGCTCTAACATCATCGCTCCGAAACGTTTGGGTTGAACTTTGAGAGGAAATGGCGGAGTTTGAACGTTACCTTGTGATCATCGATGTGAGTGCTTGGAAGGAACCGACGCCTCGCTCATTTTTGAGGCAGTTCGATGTACATCTAAAAATCCGACCTGGTGAAAATATAGTTTGAAACTCTTGCAAGACTCTCGTGAGTTGCCGTTTTGGTTAGCACGAAATTTAGTTCGTAAATACTTGGTTTTCGGACAATCGCGTATCACGTGATTGACTTTCACCTGTCACATGACTCTAGTTTCTGAAGTCTCAAAGTTGACATGACACACTAAGCTTTCTCTATCTTCTACTTCTTCGTAAGCTCTAGATGCTACCTGTAACTGTGGAGGAGAGCAAGGCCCAGCGCCTTCAGAGACAGCAGGCACGATTTAGGGATCGTGGAGGGTCAGCACACAGTACCTACTACCTACATGTACTAAACTCACCCCAATCGCCCTCTGCAGTGCATTTGTTCCCTCGGAAAAGAATGTCCTCAAAGATATCCTGTTGGCCCGCACCGTTTCTGGAGAGTCCCCTTCAAAAGTGGCTATGAAATCACCCTATCGCCACCGAAGCCGTAGCACATCTCCATCAAAGGCCAAACGCAAGAAGGCGGCCAGTAAAGCCCAAAGAAGTCCTATCAATGACAAGGTTCCACGCTCAAAAGCCAACACGGAGGCGCCAGCGGGCTTGGTCAATAGAAATGCTGCGGCAGGTGCGTATCACTATTTCACGCGCAACGTCATCGATCGATCATTGTGCAGGTCCCTCTACTGAGTCCGGGGGTAAAATTTCGAAGGTGAAGACAAAGAAGAAAGCAGGTCCTACTACTCGCAAGGTTAAAGACAAGGTCAAAGCCACTGACGGTTAGTTTGTCTTCTATTCTGTTCAGATTATTTCCCATACCACTTGTCAGGCAACGATGTCTCAGAAGCAGAAACAACCAAAGTCAAACCTGCTTCTAACCGCCGAGGACGGCCGCCGAAAACCAAATCTCAAGCTAATGATCATGGCACGTTCATCATCATCATCTTTTTGCATATGTAGACGATCATTCACCCAGATATCCACGCTGATCCTGAATCATCAAACCGCAAGATGCGGATATCAAAGGAACAGCCACCCGACAGACTTAAAGTCAAAACCAATGCAGAGGTGCCTCGCTCAGACGACGAAGGCACCCTGGTAGAAGCTCCTCGACCAAAGACACACTCTAAAAGGAAGCCTGTCGTCGTCACAATCGAACCCGACGATGAGGATACGCCCATGCCTGACAACAAACCTGCAGCCGCTGAGCCTTGGGCGGTTCCGAAGTCTGCTCACAAACGGCCTTCTGCCAAAGATGCTCCACTTAATCGGGCACAAGCCAAACAACGCACAGAAATTCGCAAGGAGCACTCGGATGAAGGTAACATCTTTATACATGTATGAAACACTGCAAACATCATCTCAACACCTTCGTTTAACAGCAGAGCTGATATATGCTTCTCGGGTACCGAAATGTTCAAAGCGGACGGAGGTCGACGAGGAGTCTCCAGATTTGGTGAAAACCAAAGTTTATGGGTCTCTGACCGTTGATATCCCCATGAAGAGGTCGACCACTAACCCCAAGCGCAGTGCTCCTAATGACGATGTTAGTGGAGATGTGAAACAGCCTCTCAAGAAGCCGAAAGTGTCCAAATCCCAAAGCACTAAATCTTCGCTTTTATCCAACTCCGTTGCGGTATTGAAATCCGATCCCGAAGACACTGCTGTCAAGAAACCTCATTCGGCTATGAAACAAGACACAAAAAAGAAGCAGGCGCACCCACAGGAATCAGATGACGAAGATCACATGCCTAAGAAACCTGTTTCAAAGAAGGCAAGATTTGATGAAGAACCGAAGCCAGGGTACGTCCTATTGCACAAACTGGCTGAGCGCTCCCATAATCTGCGACTTCAGCGTGCATATTTCCTCCGAGAAACACAAAGAGAATGCCCTTCCATCGAGAAAGCCAAGGACGGGGAAGGTCGGTTTTATCTATATAACTAGTGTCCTAATCTTTTCTCACAAGCCGGTTTATAGCCCAATTCCAAGTCAAAATCCAGAGGCCCGCCAAAGGATGTCCTAGACCGCATTAAGGCAAGCGCTACGTTGCATCGAATCGACGATAGCGAGCCGGACCCGCTTGACTGCCTGTCATGACCATGTTGAATATTGTTCGCTCGCGAAGAAATTTGCGCCATGCATCGATCATATACGTACACTTACCAACACACTAGCCAACCGATATGTAGTATCTTCAGCAATGTTGTCAATAATATTTGCTTTGTCACATCTATCACCGTTGATACACCGGACAATCACTGCTCGGTATACCCTCTTGCAAAGTGTGTAGGTGCCGGGGTGCAGGTCACACTTTGAAACCGGGAGGTGGACTGAAACAGTTGCGTGTTTTCTGATCGGTCTGAAAACTTCAGGCAACAAAATGGCCGCAACTGGCAGGTGCATTATCCACCCATCACTGACGTGTATATCTACGCAATCGATGCTCCGAAAGGAGAAGGCGGTACTGAAAATCATTCTCATCTATGTTCTATACAGTGCCAGATGCAGCGGGAAGAACAGCATCCTCGTCACGACCTAATGTGGTATATAGCATGAGTGGGATCGAATGAAAGGAAAATAAGTGAAACTCACCCTCATAGAACTTCTGCAGGAATGTTCGGTGTGGCCGTTGGTTATTTTGGAGTAGAATCCCATATATATGGTCCGGTTGCTTCCAACAATTCAACGTCTCCTGCAATTCCTGCTGGCCCTTGAGCAGTAACACCTCGATGGCGCGCTGGTCTGTTACATGGCGGTTCTGCTCAAACTTCTGGCGAATTGATTGGCGCAGGTAGGTTGGAGTGACGTTCAATGCATAGATTGTACAAATCTCAGGAGCCTTGAAGATCGTTCGGTTAATGTCGGGTAGGAAGCTAGCTCAGTCGGTAGCAAACGTACAGCACGGACCCATGCCCTGTATAGGTCAATAACTCGAAGGCGCGCTTCTGCGCGGCTACTCGAGATGCGCGTCATCTGCGCGAGTCGGGAGGGTATTGTGGTCATGGTCGGCCTGAACTAGTAACTAACAGCGTCGTTGTTGCAAAGCGGCCCAGCGGGTGGAGCTGCTGACATAAGCTTTTCCTAAGCTCATTTGAGTATTGTTATCTATCTTATCCGCCTGAAAGCGATTCTTCTGATCTCTTGACTCCTCACAACATCACACCCAAGAGAATAAGATGGTCAGAGGCTCAGGTAACAGTCAATTTTGACTGAATTAGAGATTCGTTTCTTGAATCCTTATCGAACAGGTAAATTTAAGACCAAGCGTGGCGGAGGGAGGAATTTCAGGTGCAATTCGCCCACCGTTGTCATCCCATCGTCAACGCTGAATAGCGTTGTTTAACTTAGCAAACACCTCGAAATAGACGAGAACGGAACTGCTGTGTCGCTTGATAAACGATGGTGAGTTTTTCATGGGAGATAATTATGGAATTCGGTTCAATAGTTTGTCCTGATCAGGGCTCCTCGTGATCAAGAGGGCGAGACCGACTCAGACGAAGAGAACAAATTAGAGGAAGAGGAGGAGGAAGAAGAGGAAGAGGAAGAGGAAGAGGAAGAAGAAGGGGCCAGCGGCAGTGTCGCACAGCCTGAGCTAAGTCGTGCCGAGCGAAAGGCGCTCAAGAAGAAACAAGCGGACCAGAAACAACAAGCGGAGGGAGAGAGTGACACAGACGCAGATCTAATAAATCCCAACCATGTCGAGAAGAAGATGAATATATCTGATCTTGGCGCACCTCGAGAGCTAACTCGTAGAGAAAGGTGAGTATCCACGTCTCGGAAATAATGCCACTGACTGTCTATCTCTCAGGGAGGCGAAGGAGAAACAAGAAGCCAAGGATCGCTACTGGAAGGTCAGTTTGAGCAACATATCATGTCTTCATTCAGCTTACTCCTTCGACTGTAGCTACATGTCGCTGGAAAGACCGACGAAGCAAAGTCAGATCTCGCTCGCCTTAGAAAGATCAAAGAGGAACGGGAGGCTGCTCAGGCCAAGAGGAAGGCTGAAGCCGAAGGTTCGCTGCGATGTCCACCCAAGTCATTCATAATGATACTCATTATCCCGCAGCAAAGGCCGCAGAGATAGAGGCCAAGCGCAAGGCAGCCGAGAAGAAGCGTACTTGATTTGCTCACGCTCCAATCGTGATAAGACACTGATAATTAGTCTGTGTACTGCTTGCGTGGCATTCTGTAACTGTAATCATCCTGCGAATGCGCTAAGTAACCAGAGGGAATTTGCACAGTGCACGCTGTGGAAGTTATCTGGGCGATACTCATTCAGCCACCAAGGCCGAAGAAGCACGGAAAATGTGGAGCACGCAGGATAGTGAAAAGGTATATGGGCTACATACTGCAGGATCCGCTATTCCCTCGCATTTCACAAGGCTCTTACGAGCGATGTACCACCACGCACGCTTGCGCTCGTGCTTTGTGTTATTTCTGGCATCAGTGTCACGGGAGTGGTCGTGACGCTTTTTATGCCACTTCTTCTGGAAGACGGAGATAGGTTCGATCGTGCTGCGAGGATCATCTCAAGAGGGTGTCATGTTGTATTGATAATCGCGATGCCGATCGAGAATCTTGTCCTTATTTTGGTATGTGTGGATACATCGATGTGGGTGGAATATGGATGTTTCGTGGTCAACGACAGTTGCCATCGCTGGGGATTCGACAGCAAGGCAATGTCGCACTACGAGTCTTGCGGCTTGGACAATCGTTGCATCTTTAAGGGTTATTGCTACGTTAATCATTATAGTGAGTCTCGTATTCAAGTTTCTATGGTGTTTCTGGATTGACGAGCGTTTTTCCATGCTGCTGTTGTACCTTTACTTCCTGAGAGCGTATTTCGAAGCGAGGCATCCTTCGAGATATACCAGAGAGACGTACTACTACCTGCCATTGATGGCCTCGAAGGGTGTTGTAAACTCACCTGTGTCCACTATGGATTCAACGGAATCATCGATCGCATTCTTGGTAAACCAGATGCCCAGCTCATGAAAGAAGCTCTTACAGTAGGCCTCGATGAAAGGCAGGCTGAAGATCATGAATTACAAGCGCTTGATGATCCCGAGATGGTGCGTTCCATCACGTCCTATTATCGAACGGTGATTATACTCCCATGGATTGATTGGTGTTCGATCTAACAAATGGTATGACACAGACCTAACGAAACTAGGGATGCAACCTCCCCTTCTTCCCAAGTTAACCTCCAACCAAACATAAGCTTCCCCACCTCAGAAAATGCACCACCCGCAATCTACGCAAATTCACATGCTTCGATGCTCTCTGTCGTCTGTCTCTACTTCTCCTCTAACGCTCGCTACGATTCAGGAGGAGGGAGCTTTTTGTTCGATGTGTTGATATCAGCCTTGGTCGAACCTGTCCCATTCGGTGTTGATATAAAGATGACGATTTCAGGAGAATATTGTTAAGTGAGTGCGATCCCAATCGCACCTTTCCTTCTTTCCGCTCCCGTATTGAATTGTGGATTGACGAGTGGGAAGTGAGAGGAGTTGAGTGGGGCTATGAGGTCATAGTACGATGCGTGCGGCAGGTGCGATGCAACTCGGGGTTGTACGTGAGGTGGAATGAACTGGCATTTTTTGATTTTGTTTCAACAGCATTGTACTGGACTTGATATTAATGTATTCTGATATCAGATGATCGTTTGTTAGTGATAACGCCACTTTAGCTCAACGGGTCACGAAGTACTCTGGTTTGCATCGACACCTATATAATACTCTCAATTCCCGAATCCATCTTCTTCGGTATCCAGTTTCAATAACTAGTATCAAGCTACTTGCGATTCGGACGATAACAAACCTCGATTAGCGATGCTTTGGTAGATACCGGCATCCATTGAGCCTGACTTGACAGGGAGACATCCTTAGCGTCTTTTTCTCTGCTCCCGTATCACATTGTTCATGTTCATTGTTGACGCTATGTTGACCAGATAGGATTTTATACATGTTCGTCACGAATTGCAACGGCAAGTTTTGAGCTGCAGAAATGAATAGATAGCGTACATTGCAAACAGAGGTGACGAGTTGTATGGTATCAGTACCGTACATAAAAGACGGCTCGAAATACATCAGAGAGAGTAGGTAAAGCATATCAAGGTCGTCGAGAGTTGGAAAAGCATGCGACTCGTGAGGGATGAGGAGATTTAATGATGGCCGTCTGTATATTCAGGAGAGAGACAACAGAGAAAAAGCCAGAAGCGAGTCCAAAGTCCAGCCTGTCTTATCGTTGCATCTGGGCGTGAGGTCGTTGAGGTCGTGGCTATGCCAGTAGCATCGCCAACGGGAGGTGTGGAGGATGAACCAGAGATCGCAGCCTGTTGTTGCGAAGACGACTGGGTGGCATTGGGCTTTGGAGGCCGTGAGCTACTTGCGGTAGTAGGAATCTTTGGAGGAAATAGGTTTTTCCGTTTCTCCCTCGCGCAAGCATTTCTCTACGTGAAATTAGGTGGTGTAGGACGATCAAGGAAGAGAAGGAACATACACGTTGTCCCGGCGCACATGGGACCTCGACAACTGCGGGATCGGGTCCTTGAAACGCAATGCCTTCACCTCTTTGTCTGCGCTGTTTCAAAATATTTCGAGTCCAATCGAGAGGAGAGGACGGTGGTGTAGCACGAGCACTGGAGGGGCTGCGGTTGCGGTGGAATAAACGGCCGGGAAGTTTGCTGCCAGGTGATACTGAGGAGGCGGCACTCCTTCGTGCAGAGGACTGAGAACATGCCAGAGGTCAGGAAAATAAAATAAATTAGATAGTGAATCGTGTTGACATACATGGGAACGATTTGGTGGGCTTCCGTCGAAAAAACCTTGGGGTATCCGATAAGCAGGCGGACGTCGTTGGGCCGGAGGTGGTGCAGCACTAGCCTAGAGTGTATATAGTGAGAACAACAAGATCTTTTGATGAAAGTGTCGCGTACATGGACTGCCAACTTGTTGGCCTGGCAGAGCGCCATCAGTTGTGAAAATATACAATGAGGTATGCATATCAGCTCACCTTTGGCTCCGAAAGAAGGTCGTCGAGGCCGACTTCTTTAACAATCGCAGCAACATCCCATGTGTACGCGTTTTTGTCGAAGCAGCCAGTGGCTAGTAGCTTTCCCTCTTGCGAAAACGATACGGAGTCAATCCAGTGTGCGTGCCGGAGGGGCGAACCGATGAGTTGTCCATTGTCGAGGTTCCACAATAGCACTGTCCTGTCCCACGATGCGCTTGCGAGGATGCGTTCATTGGGTGATATTGCAATGGCATAGACCCGGAAAGTGTGCGCTTCGAGTAGTGCGGTTTGCTTCCATTTTTTGGTATTCCATGTCCTAATCGAGTTATCCCATGACCCAGAGATAAGAGTTTTTCCGTCATTGGTCCAAGCCAGGCAAGTCACTATCGATGTATGTCCTTTGAGAGTTGCGACAAGCTCGCCTCTCTTTGTGTCCCAGATTTTGATGGAGCACTCGATGGGTTCTTCAGTCCTAGTCCAGGGCTCATCACGTCCACCAGTCGCAATCATGGACATGTCTGGTGAATAGACCGCTGCCCACACATAGGTGTGCCCAGTCTCGATTGGCTTGAGGATTGTCTCTCCGCTTTCTACGTCCCATTGCCTTGCAGTCCCATCGCAGGATCCACTTAACACTCTTCGACTATCTCGAGTCCAGCAGACGGATAGCACTAATCCTGTATGCCCCATCCATTTAGCGGTGACTTTGCATGTGTCGATGTCCCACAACCTCACTCCGCCGTCCTCACTCCCGCTAACCACTTTCTTCCCGTCCGGAGATAATGCTATATTGTACACTTCACCTTCCCCATCTCTCCAGTCTTCTCCTATCTGTTTCCCGCTCTTCAAGTTCCATACCCGCAGCGAGCCGTCATCTGAACAAGTGATGATCCGCTGTCCGCCTGGCAGGTGTATGACGCCTCGCACCGATTTGGTGTGTCCTTTGAATTCCTGGTGGGGTTTTATTGCTAATGTCTCTTTCGTTTTAGTGGTGGATGAAGCCATGCTCCTGAATTTCAACTACGGAGTGCAGCACCATCTCAGCTTTCATCGATCAAATTTCAAGACCATCACTTACAAGGAGATCTCTGAGCAGCGATGGGCAGGCAGCAGGGAATGATAGGTTTGGTGGTCAAGTTAGAACTGAATCCACTTGCTTCTTGGTACGTTGTTTTACATGCTGTATCCTCGTGTTCGCTTCACAGCTTATACACAGCATAGGCTGTGCACCTATAGCGCCTAAAGCCCTAACGTCGGCCCACTCATATGATCCCATTCAATTAAGCTTCAGTCCACGATTAGCTAGTTCTCAACGACTATGGAAGGCGAGAGGCCGTTGGCTGCCAAGCATTCTCATGGGTTCTCAATGTCAGCTGCTGTCGAACGCGACGATGAGTTAGCATTGCAGTGGCTTGCGTTGCCTATATGCTAGCAACATCTAATCGGTACTGGATTCTCTTGAACTCACTGGTGCTTCAAGTTAAAGTCATCTTCTACCTCCAATAAGGAAGTACATCAGATCAGTAACTTCTCACGAACAAACAGCTAAGGAACATTCCCTACCACGCACTTCACTCGTCTCTCCTAGCTGCATCATATTCCTCCCGGCGATTGAGACAAGGTACTCGAAACTGCGATTCCGAACGGACAGGTTCTGTTTCACGCGTCGAGAATTGGGTATGAACAACGGTAGTACCTGATTATTATCCTGAGGCTTGACTTTGTTTTCGTCGTTTGAGGTCTTCCGTTTCATGCTGGAGACGATGTCGGGTGTCTATTTGCCCTGGATAGCAATCGAGCTTTAGCAATGGGGTTGATTTGACTGTGAGCATCAGGCATCTAACTGGTACCAATGCTGTGTTCTGGAGAACTGCGTTGGTCTTCGAGTCTCATGTTCTGATGGAATTGATGCCGTAGGTATCTGACAAGGTCTTAGAGGTTAGGTCATCGCAAGAAGATGGCCCTGGTGTCACGCACACTGTTATCGAGTCCATGGAGCCTACTGCAACACATGGAGAGCCTTAATTCGTTCTCACAATATCATCATTGCACCTTACAGTTCGTAGTTCCTAACGACAAAGTTTGCCGATATTTTGTTTGTTTTCGGTCATCATGGAATTTGCCCGGTGATCTAACGTGCAGCTCAGTGCCGCATATCAACGTTGCAACAGTGGAATACAGATCACCGTATAGATTAGCATATGTGTAGTAGCAGGGCATGTATTCGCCAGCTTGATACAATACATCTGTTGAAAGTTTATAAACATATGCCCTCATCATGAAATGCTGATAACAGTCTGTTGAGGTAAGCAGAAGATATAGAGGAAACAAAACGAAGACGACGCACTTTATAAGCTCGTCAAGGGTCATCTTGGCTGCCCACCGTTCTGAGTAACTCAATGACCTGAGGGCTTTCAAAATATTAGATATAATGACTTAGCCCTGGTTTAACTCGGCCTGGGCGACACTCTGGGCGGGGGAACTCTAGTTAGTAGTGTATTATGAGCTGGATTTGGAAAAGTAAGACAGCCGTACACTTTGTCATCATCAACAAAAACCTTCGAAACATCTCAATGAGGCCGATAGTATTCTGCATGGGGACTGCATGTCAAACGCCTTTAATTAGCATCTGGTGTGAGGGTGACATATCACAGTATTAGTAGTGATGTAAAACAAAAACGATGAAAGTGCGCACCATCGACGGATGCCTTTGAATAGCACTTGGCGCTAGCGCGACAATCCCTTGAGCGACGGATGAGTCATTTGAAAAACCAGCTTATACAGGACAGCGCCACAGTGCAAGGACCCTCACGTGGATCCCGTGCCCGTCAGGTCCGTTATGCAGGCCATGGTGCGCAAATTGTAGGCATGACAAGGAGAGCTGAAGGTGGGCTAAGCGATGGGTGGAATAGTTGGTGGGAGGTAGGAATACGGATACGGAGGCTGTAAGTCACGCAAGTCTCGATACATTGAGTTAATACCGACATCTAGTCTTTGCAGTTGAATTTACATGGAACGTCATCGTCATTGGATGCGATGTTTCTAGCATTCACGACCTAGGCGACGCTAGGCCTGTGCATAAAGGACAGTTCGAAATGCATTAGAGGAAGTGGGTAAAACACATCAATGAGAGTCCATAGAGAGATGTAAAGTCGTGAAGGATGAGAAGATCTAATGATTACCGTCCGTATATTCAGGAGAAATACAACCAATGAAGAGCCAGAAGCGAGTCCAGAGTCCAACGTCTCTTATCGTTGCGTGAGGGCGTGATGTTGTTGTTGGAATTGTAGCTGCGGTATCATCACCCGCAGCAGGCGTGGTGGACAACGGAGAGTCAGCTGTCTGTGGTTGCGAAGATGGGTTAGCGATGTTGGGCTTGGGAGGCTGTGGGCTTCCTGCAGTAGAGATCATCGAGTGTGATGGTTTCGTTTTTTGTTTCTGTTTTTGTTTCGCAAATGCAACCTCCCTCGCTGACGCATTTCTCTATGTAATATTAAATGAAGTTGCCAGTGAACATCCGAGAGAGAGAGAACATACACGTTTGCCCTTCGCATACGGAACTTCAACAGCAGGGCTGCGCCCTTGCAACTCGGTACCTTCACCGCTTCGCCCACGCTGTTTCAAAATATTTCGAGCCCAGTCGAGAGGGGAGGATGGTGACGTTGCATGAGCACTGGAGGAGCTGCGGTTGCGGTGGAATAAACGACCAAGAAACGTGCTGCCTGGCGGTTCTGAGGAGTTCTGAGGATATCAAGGTCAGGAAAACAAAATCGAATTGATAGCGATGACATACATGGGAGGGATCTGGTGGGACTCCATCAAAGAAACCTTGGGGTATTCGATCAGTAGGCGGACGTCGTTGCACTAGAGGTCGTTTAGCACTAGCCTAGAGTATATACAGTCAAAACAACAAGATCTTATAATGAAGGTGTTACGTGCATGTACTAGTGCCAACTTGTTGGCCTGGCAAAGTGCGTTGAATTCAGTTGTCAAAATATACAATGAGATATGCGTATCATCCCACCTTTGGATCCGAAAGAAGGTCATCGAGGCCAGCTTCTTTAACAATCGCAGCAACATCCCAGGTGTATGCGTTTTTGTCGTGGCAGCCAGTGGCTAGTAGTTTTCCATCCACGGAAAATGACACGGAATACATAGGATTTGCATGCTGTAGGAGCGGACCGATGAGTTGTCCATTGTCGAGGTTCCACAATAGCACTGTACTGTCCCACAACGCGCTTGCGAGGATGCGTTCATTTGGTGATATTGCAATGGCAAAGACACAGCCGGAAGTTTCCAGTAGTGCGGTTTGCTTCCATGTTTTGGTATTCCATGTCCTAATCGAGGAACCGATTGACCCGGAGATAAGAGTTTTCCCGTCCTTGGTCCAAGCCAGGCAAGACACCATCTGTCCATGTCCTTTGAGAGTTGCGACAAGCTCGCCTGTCTTCGTGTTCCAGATTTTGATGGAGCTCTCGGTCTCGGGTTCATCACGTCCACTAGTCGCAAATATGGACATGTCTGCTGAATAGACCGCTACCCCCACAACGGTGTGCCCAGTCTCGATTGGCTCAAGGATTGTCTCTCCGCTTTCTACGTCCCATTGCCTTGCGGTCCCATCGCTAGATCCACTTAACACTCTCCGACCATCTCCACTCCAGCTGACAGACTCCACTGCCTTTATGTGACCCATCCATCTAGCGATGACTTTGCATGTGTCGATATCCCACAACCTCACTCCGCCATCCCCACTTCCGCTAACCACTTTCTTCCCGTCTGGAGACAACGCTATACGGCGCACTCCATATACTCCATCTCTCCAGTCTTCTCCTATCTGTTTCCCGCTCTTCAAGTTCCATACCCGCAGCGAGCCGTCATCTGAACAAGTGATGATGCGATGTCCGCCTGGCATGTGTATGACGCCTCGCACCTCGTCGGTGTGTCCTTTAAATTCCTGGTTGGGTTTTATTGCTAATGTCTCTTTCGGTTTAGCAGTCGGTGAAGACATGATCTAGAATTTCAACTACTGAGTGCAGCGCCATCTCAGCTTTCATCTGTCAGATTTCAAAATTATCACTCACGAGGAGATCTCTAAGCAGCGATGGGCGGGCAGCAGGGAATAATGGTTTTGGTGTAAGTCACAATTGAATCCACTGTTTCCTTGTGCGTTGTCGTACATGCTGTTCGCTCCACAGCTTATACACAGCATAAGCTGCGCACCTGAAGCGCCTAAGTATCATATGATCACATTCAGTAAAGCGGCAGTTCATAATTATCTGCTTTTAAACAACTATGGAAGGCGAGCAACCGTTCACTACTATGGAAAGCAGGACAGTCAAGCTCGATCCCAGAATCATCGATCACATCTGCCGCGGTAAACCAGATGCTCATCTCATGAAAGCAGCTCTTACAGTAGTCCTGAATGAAAGGCAAGCTGAAGATAATAAATTACAAGCGCTTGATGATATCGAGATGTGCGTTCCGTCTCTCCGATGATCGAACCTCGTGTGTGTCATGGTTGCTTACGCGGGAATATAGCTATTTCCGAGTATCGATATTGTGAATGGTGCAGTGGATTGATGTGCGACCTAACAAATGGCATGACATAGACCTGAAGAAACTAGGGATATGGCAGCTCCTGCACAATCTCCTCCTAGGTACAAGCGACACACTCAAAATGCAAACCTATTGGTATCCATCTCATGCCGATCGTGAATCTTGTCCTTATTTTGGTATGGAGACCAGCTGTGGATAGATGTGGGTGGAATATGGATGTTTCGTGGTCAATGACAGTTACCATCGCTGGGGATTCGGCAATGTCGCACTGCGACTCTTGCAGCTTGTACAATCGTTGCATTCTAAGAGTTATTGCTACTACGTTAATCATTATTGTGAGTATCGTATTTAAGTTTTTATGGTGTTTCTGATTGAGAAGCGTTTTTTTTCTCATGCAGCTGTTGTACCTTCACTTTCTGAGAGCGTATTCCGAAGCGAGGCATACTTCGAGATATACCAGATAGACGTACTACTATCCGCCATTGATGCCCTCGAAGGGTGTTGTAAACTCACCTGTGTCCACTATGAACTCAACGGAAACATCGATCACATTCTCGGTAAACCAGATGCCCAACTCATGAAAGAAGCTCTTACAGTAGGCCTCGATGCCGAATTACAAATGCTTGATGTGATCCCGAGATGGTGCGTTCCATCCAACCTATTATTGAACGGTGATTATACACCCATGGATTGATTGATGTTCGATCTAACAAATGGTATGACACAGACCTAACGAAACTAGGGATATGGCAACCCCTACACAACCTCCTCCTAGCATCCACTGCGAGCGACGCACTCAGAATGCAAACCCTGTGGATAATCGGAACCGCGCTGCAAAACAGCCCAGCTGCTCAACTCGCCGTAAGTCATGCTCATCCTTCAATGCACCTTCTTCCTGACACGCACCCGGTTCACACTCCAAATTCAATTCACTCTAATTAAAGTACTTTGTGTTCATGTTCTATTTGATAACAGTACCTCGATCTCGACCCTCTCCACACACTCCTCAAATCCCTCTCCCCCTCATCCAACTCCGCTGAGACCCGCTCACGAGTACTATACACGCTTTCTGGGCTCCTGAAATTGAATGCTGCTGCTGTTCAAAAGATGAGTGTGGCGGATGGATGGAGCGCGTTGAGGATGTGCTTGGAAGGTGTGTATCGTCATGCAACCCCTACCTTCTTTTCATGATGATTGACACTCACACCTGACGAATACCAGACTCAGAAAATTTGCAGAAAAACAACATTCCTGCTAAACACACTCCTCCTCCCAACCATCCCTTCGTCCCAAGTTATGTAATCTCCAACCAAACATAAGCCCCCCCACCTCAAAAAACGCACCATCCCCAATCCACGCAAATTCACATGCTTCAATGCTCTCTGATCCAGCACCCGTCTCTACTTCTCCTCTAACGCTCGCTGCGATTCAGGAGGAGGGAGAGCAAGGGGGGTCTTTGCTCGATGCGTTGATATCAGCTTTGATCGAACCTGTCCCATTCGGTGTTGATGGAGAGATAGACAAAGATGACGAATTACAGGAGAATATTGTTAGGTGAGTGCGATCCCAATCGCACCTTTCCTTCTCTCCGCTCCCGTATTGGGTTGTTGATATTTGAGACGGAACTAGGATTCTGTATACATTCGCGACGAGCTGCAACGGCACTTTTTCAGCTGTACAGAAACGCAGTTTCAGGGGGGTTCTTGGGAAGGCTTACTACGATGCAAGGAGAGGAGAACTTGAATTTTAGATTGACGAGTGGGGAGTGGGAGGAGTTGAGTGGGGCTGTAAGCTCATAGACTCATAGTGCGATACGTGCGTTAGGGCTGATTCAGTTCGGGGTTGTACTTGAGATGGAATGAAATGGACACCATTGTATTGCACTGATGTTAATGAGTTCTGATATCAGATGATCGATGATCGTTCGTTAGTGATAACGCCACTTCAGTTTTTTTATCTAGCCCAACGGGTCACACAGTAAGTGCTCTGATCTGCATTGACACCTATATATTTCAATCCCAGAATCCATCTTCATCTTCGGTATCCGGTTTCGATGAGTGGTATCAAGCTACTTGCGATCCGGGCGATAACAAACCTCGATTATCGATGCTTTGGTAGGTACTGGCATCCATTGAGACTGACTTGATAGAGAGACATCCTTAGGGTCTTTTGCTCTGCTCCCGTATCAAGTTGTTCGTGTTCATTGTCGACGCTATGTTGCAACTAGAATTTTATACACATTCATCACGAGTTGCAACGGCAAGTCTCAAGCTGCAGAGATGAATAGGTAGCGTACATTGCAGACAGAGGTGACGAGTTGTATGGTATCAATATCGTACATAAAAGAGGGCTCGAAATACATCAGAGTAGGTAGAGCATAACAAGGTCGTCAAGAGATGGAAAGGCATGCGACTCGTCAAGGATGGGAAGATCTAATGATGACCGTCTGTGTATTCAGGAGAGAGACAACCGAGAAAGAGCCAGAAGCGAGTCCAGAGTCCAACGTCTCTTATCGTTGCGTGAGGGCGTGACGCTGTTGTTGAAATTGTGGCTGCGGTAGCATCACCGGCAGCAGGCGTGGAGAGCAACGAAGAGTCAGCTGTATGTGATTGCGAAGATGGATGAGCGATGTTGGGCTTGGGAGGCTGTGGGCTTCCTGTAGTAGATATCTTCGAGTGTGATGATTTCGTTTTCTGTTTCTGTTTTTGTTTCGCAAATGCAACCTCCCTCGCTGAAGCATTTCTCTATGTAATATTAGATGAAGTTGCCCGTGAACATCCGAGAGAGAGAGAGAGAGAACATACACGTTTGCCCTTCGCATATGGAACTTCAACAGCAGGGCTGCGCTCTTGCAACTCGGTAGCTTCACCGCTTCGCTCACGCTGTTTGACAAGGTTTCGAGCCCAGTCGAGAGGAGAAGATGGTGATGTAGTATGAGCACTGGAGGGGTTGCGGTTGCGGTGGAATAAACGACCAAGAAACGTGCTGCCTGGCGGTACTGAGGAATAGTGATGGTTTCGTGCGGAGGACTGAGAACATGAAGGTCAGGAAAACAAACCGAATTGATAGTGATGACATACATGAGAGCGATCTGGCGGGACCCCATCAAAGAAACCTCGGGGTGTCCGATGAGTAGGCGGACGTCGTTGCACTGGAGGTCGTGTAGCACTAGCCTAGAGCATAAAAGTTAAGAGCAACGAGATCTCTTAATGAAGGTGTCACATACGTGGAGTGCCGACTTGTTGACCAGGCAGAGCGCATTCAGTTGTGAAAATGTAACAATGAGACATGCATATCGATTCACCTTTGAATTCGAAAGTAGGTCGTCGAATCCGGCTTCCTTAACAATCGCACCAACATCCCATGTGTACACGTTCGCGTCGTAGCAGCCAGTGGCTAGTAGATTTCCATCTTCCGAAAACGATACGGACTCAACGAAATTTGTGTGCTGGAGAGGCGGACCAATGAGCTGTCCATTATCAAGGTTCCACAATAGCGCTGTATTGTCGTATGATGCGCTTGCGAGGATGTGGTCATTAGGTGATATTGCAATGGCCCAGACCACGGAAGTGTGCGCTTCCAGTATTGCGGTTTGCTTCCATGTTGTGGTATTCCATGTCCTAATAGAGTTATCGTGTGACCCAGAGATAAGAGTTTTCCCGTCATTGGTCCAAGCCAGGCAACCCACTGTCCATGCATGTCCTTTGAGAGTCGCAACAAGCTTGCCTGTCTTTGCGTCCCAGATTTTGATGGGGGACTCGTATGTTTCAAATCCACCAGTCGCAATGAACGTCATGTCTGGTGAATAGACCACTGCCCATACGTCGCTGTGCCCAGTCTTGATTGGCTCGAGGATTGTCTCTCCGCTTTCCACGTCCCATTGCCTTGCAGTCCTGTCGTGAGATCCGCTCAACACTCTCTGACCATCCCGACTCCAGCAGACAGATAACACTGGTTTTGTATGCCCCATCCACTTAGCAATGACTTTGCATGTGTCGATGTCCCACAGTCTCACTGCGCCGTCCTCACTCCCGCTAACCACTTTCTTCCCGTCCGGAGACAACGCTATATTATACACTTCACCTTCCCCATCTCTCCAGTCTTCTCCTATCTGTTTCCCGCTCTTCAAGTTCCATACCCGCAGCGAGCCGTCGTATGAAGAAGTGATAATCCGCTGTCTACCTGGTAGGTGTATGACACCCCAGATCGAACGAGTGTGTCCTTCAAATGTCTGGCAGGCTCTGATCTCTGATCTCTTTGTTGTCTCAACAGTGGGTGAAGCCATACTACGGAGTGCAGTGATGGGCAGGCAGCAGGGAATGATGGCTTTGATGGTAAGTCACAGTTGAATCTACTGCTTCCTGGCACGTTGTGACCTCGCCAGGGAAATAGCGGGGAAGTCTAAGATAGGTCGAACGATATAACAGGACGAGACTGTGTATTTCTAGAACATTATGATTATACAGATGAGCACATGATGGTAAATGGGAGACCCGATTCTAGCGTAAAGTGATATCATCAGTAGAATATAAGGGGAAATGTCACATGCCGTATGATGTGTAAGCATTCAGTGCTGCAGCCTGCTGAGCCTACATTTATACACAGTGCACCTGGAGATGATATCATCATTTTGTTAAGCCTTAGTTCATCATCATTTAGTTCTCAAACAACCATGGAAGGTGAGAAGCTGTATACTATGAAAGTAGGACTGTCAAGGGAGTCATCGATCACATCTGCGGCTGTAAACCAGATGCTCACCTCATGAAAGAAGCTCTTACAGGAGTCTTGGATTAATCTTGCTGAAGATGATGAATTACAAGCACTTGATCTCAAGATCAGTGCATCCTGTCTCTCTGATGATTGAACCTCATGTGTATGCTGGTTGCTTACAATGGAATATAGCTAGTTCTGAATATCAATATTGTGAATGGTAACTATACTGCTGTGGATTGATGTGCGACCTGACAAATGGCATGACATGATAAATCTGAAGAAACTAGGGATATGGCAACTCCTGCACAACCTCCTCCTAGGTACAAGCAACACACTCAAAATGCACACCCATTAATAACCATCCCCCTCCTCCCAACCTCAGGTTGACCTGCAATCAAACATAAGTCCCCCCCACCTCAGAAAACGCTCCAGCCCCAACTTTTCATGTCAATTCCCATGCTTCGATGCTCTCTGATCTATGATTCATCTCCATCTGACAGCTGGCTTGCTTGCTGTGATTCAGGAGGTGGGAGAGCAGCAGTGTTCTTTGCCTGAAGCATTGATGTCAGCATTGATTGAACCTGTCCTATTCAGTGTTGAATGCGGGATGGAGATAAGGTCAGGAGAATATTGTGGGGGGTGAGTTCGATCCCAATCTTAATTCCACTTTCTCCTCTTGTATGATGTTTGGTTATTGATGTTGGGACAGAACTACATAGGATTTTGTACACATTCAATGAACTGCAACAGCACATTTTCAGCTGTGCAGAAACATAATCATTGGAAGGATCTTTAGAGGGATCACTACAATGCAGGGAGAAGGCAACTTGAATGTTGGATTGACAAGTGGGGGGTGAAAGGAGATGTAAGGTCATAGTACAATGCAGTCCATGTCATACTTGGAGTAGAATGAAATGGCATTCTTTTGATTTATTTCAATACCACAGCACAAACTGATGTCAATGAAGTCTGATATTGTTCTTTTGTGATAATGTCATTGCACTCACTCAACAGGTCATGAAGTATGTGCAATGATCCTCTGCATGCATCAACACCTACATAGTATTTTGAATCCATCTTCATCTTCAGTATCCCTGACGACAGGGATCGATGCTGCTTGCTGTTCAGGATGATACCATTGTCATTATTTAAGACTGACTTGATGGTGAGATATCACTATGCAAGTCTTGGTTTGGCTCCTGTATTAGATCATCAATATTCATGCAATGATCGTCACTTTGTCACAGCTGCAGAAAAATGAATGCGTAGTATACATTTCAATGGAGATGATGAGGCGTTCATTTGGAATCCATATTGTGCATAAAGGACGGCTCAAAATATATTGAAGGGAGTACTAGTAGGTAAAGCGTCTTAAAAGTCTGTTGAGAGATGTGATCGCATGCGACCTGTGAAGGATGGGAAGATCTATTGATGACTGTCTGTGTATTCAGGAGCAAGAAAACCGAGAAAGAGCCAGAAGCAAGTCCAGAGTCCAGCCTGTCTTATTGTTGCATCTGGGTGCAAAGTCATTGAGGTCATTGTTACAATCACCCCATCATTTTCTCTTCCATTCACCTTGCAGGACTACACATGTTCTTCTTCATCTCCGTCTCTCTTCTCTTCTTGACTCTTCACAGAATATCTTGAGGCCTATGCATGTATCATCTTCTCTTCTTCTTGATCCCCATCTAACTTCTAGACTACCTCATGTCGACCATGAGGATACCCTTATCTCTGACTTCCTCTTCTGTACTCTTACAAACATCTCTTGGACTGGTCTGTGCACAAATTCTCCACCTATTTAAACCCTAGTCACTTCTGTACTATTTTCCTTAACTTGAATCTACTCAGTTCTCCTTGATACTTCCTTAGGACCAAGGGATCTAGCTTCTTGCAAGAAGACTAGCCATTATTTGGTCACTTTGACAGAGTTCTATCTCTTGTCAAAGCTCCCTTTATTGGGATTGTTACGGAAGAACTATCTGAGTTCATAACAAAAGATTCAAGTTACTCTGATACCCCAGCTATCTAGCGGGGCCCACTTTGACCAGAACATCTTCACGAAAGCAGAGACATGCCGCCCAAGAAGCCTTTGGGCTGAACCCATATCCCAGATCCCCGACCTTGACAGTTGGGCAGAACCGACCTCAGACACCATTGAACCCCTTCACTTCACTCTACCCAGGACCATCATCTATCCCTGGTGGTAGCATAGTAGCAATCGGAGACATTGCTGAACCAGAACCCTCTGTCATTATTGACCAAGACAAAGAGATTGCAGACGCACCTACACCAGAACCATGATTCCCCAGAGCTCGTTATGAGGCTCCACCAGACCCAGAACCAGAAGAGCTGACAGACGACAAAGAAGATTCAGAAGATGAGATGCCTAAAGTAGCAGAAAAGAAGATCGGCACTCCTCCAGACTTTAACGGAGACAGAGAAATGTTCTCCAAATTCATTAGACTCGTACACCTCTACCTCTCTATCAACGACAAGATCTACATCACTGATACTGAGAAGATTGGCTTCACCCTCTCCTTTTTCAAGGATGGTGCTGCCGCTACCTGGATGGAAGATTTTATCGACCATGCCATGGAGATCAACCTAGACACGAACCAGCCTTTCGGCTACGGAACTTGGGAAAAGTTCTTAGATGATTTGAAACTCACATTTGACCCCATCGATTTAGCAGGTACTGCATTATACAAACTCCACAATCTCAAACAGACTGGAGATATTAACGAGTACATCAATACCTTCAAACAGCTCTCCAGAAGAGCTGGAATCATGAACTACATCGCCAAGAAAGACTACTTCCTTAGAGGCTTGAAACCCAAGGTTGTAGAGAAACTCTGCAACTCGGGAGACATCCCTGACACCTTTGACGCCCTCATCAAGAAAGTGATCAACATTGAGTCAGCATACCAGCTACTCATGTTTCACCAATCCCATCACACTTCCCAGAATAACCGGAAGTTGACCCCCTGATACACCCCCACTAGAACCTGTGATCCTGATGCTATGGATGTGGACTGCCTCACCCCAGAAGCCAAAGCCGAGTACATGAAGAAAGGCTTGTGCTTCGTGTGTCGCAAACCTGGCCATCGTGCCAATGACCCTGAATTCCACCCGAAGATGAAGAAGACCGGAGATGACCGAAAGAAAGATAAAGGAAAGCAATTGGTAAGGCGTACAGTGCCTGAAGAAAAAACCTCAAAGATCGAAGAACTCTCTGATGATGAAGAACTGGAGACCAAGAGAATGGATTTTTAGAACGGGAGCCTACCACAGCATTAGAACTCCCTTACCTCATACGTACCGTCAAGAATGTAGGAAAGACCAGATAATTTAGGGTGCCGGTCACTGTCTTATCCTCCGAATGTTGAGAAAAATCACTGAAAACCACTGCCATCATTGACACAGGCACAGTCGCAACATTCATACACTGGATGTTTGTCAGAAAACACAAGATCACCATGCACAAACTGTTGAAACCAATCAAGATCCACACCGCTGACGGAGAACTCTCCAAGCACACCGTCATGCACTACTGCCACCTTGTGATCAAGATCGACGAATGGGTCATGATAGGAAAATTCAATGTCCTGAACATGAACGAGAATGACATGATCCTACTCGGGAAACCTTGGCTGACTGCCATGAACCCTGAATTCAATTGGACAGAAGATACCATCCAATTACCCTCCACCCCCCGATCTATCAGACTCGAGAACATATTTTGAAAGAAGTGGGGATTGCACATGGTCTATAAAGATGGAAAACCACATGGAACCAGTGCCAAACCCACTGTCTCAGAAGAACTCGAGACAGACGGCGACTACCCTTGCCAGAAACCCCTGCCTATGAATGGCAAAAGAACCATGGAACGTATCAAACTTCGAGAAGAAGAAGTATGGCATGACTGCCTCAAAGAACTTCCCCCAGCAATTCCTGATCGCATCATCCCCCCTCAGTATGACACTAATTGGGACGTGTGGGATGATGTTCCCACTGAACCCTGGGAAAAAGACTGCTTCCTTGCAAAAAGGGTAGACGACCCTGCAACATACACTCTCAACGACGACGAGGTACTAATCAAATATGCCGCCGACGGTTCTGAGGTAACCCTATTCGAAAACCTCTCGTTTGACACCCCTCTCACTCATGATGGCACATCTGCTGCCGAGATCCGCCGGATGGCATCTCTCTCCCCTCTCAGGAATCAATGGATTTTGAGAAAAGCCGAAGAAGGTGAATATCTGAAAACCAGCAATAAAGCTCAAGAATTCGCTCTCAAAGACATGCAAGAAAAGAAGAAGAAGTCCTTCGAAGAGCTAATCCCTGAATATCTCCATGACTTTGCCGATATTTTTGCCCAAGATGGCTTGAACAAACTCCCCCCCTCCAGACCTGGTGTTGACCACAGAATCGAGACCAAACCAGGTTTCATCCCGAAATCCGCGAAAACCTACCCTTTATTGCTGAAAGAGACTGATGCTGTGAGAGCCTTCCTAGATGAGCATATTGCCAAGGACTTTATTCAGCCATCAAAGTCGCCTCAAGCAAGTGGCTTCTTCTTTGTAGGAAAGAAGGATGGTTCCCTCAGACCATGCCAAGATTATCGTTACATCAATGAATGGACAATCAAGAACGCCTACCCCCTCCCATTGATTCCTCCTTTGATTGCAAAGCTTCATGATGCAAAGTACTTCACCAAGATGGATGTTCGCTCCAGATATAACAACATCCTGATTCACCCCGACGACCGCTGGAACGCAGCGTTCACCACCTCATTCGGACTCTTTGAACCAAAAGTCATGTTCTTTGGGCTGTGCAACTCGCCAGCCACTTTCCAAGCATACATGAACCAGACGTTCCAGAAAGAGATCTCTGAAGGATGGATGATTGTCTACATGGATGACATTCTTATATTCTCGAAATCTCTAGAAGAACACTGCAAGAGGACACGCTGCATCCTAGAAATCATCTGAAAAGAAACCCTCTTCCTGAAACCTGAAAAATGCCTCTTTGATGTCCAAGAAGTAGATTACCTCAGCATGATCATCCACCCTGGCCAAGTAGCCATGGATCCCACCAAGCTCTCTGGAATCAAAGATTGGCAGACCCCCTCCTCAGTTAAAGAAGTCCGATCATTCCTTGGATTCTGCAACTTCTACTGACACTTCATCTCCCACTACTCCGACCTCGCATGTCCCTTGATCGACTTAACCAAGAAAGACACCAAGTTCAAATGGACTTCCTCCTGCACTGAATCCTTTGAGAAGCTGAAGAAATGCTTTCTCTCCAAACCTGTCCTCAGAAACCCTGACCCTTCCCGACAATTCACCCTTGCCACCGATGCCTCCCTTGTAGCCACTGGAGCAGTACTCCTTTAGACAGATAAGAATGGAGCTTATCACCCATGCGGGTACCTCTCTCAATCCTTTAACCCCACAGAGCAAAACTACCAGGTGTATGACTGGGAACTCCTCGCCATCATCTGTGCCCTGAAAGCATGGAGGCACTATCTAGAAGGAAACCCTCACCCTGTGATAGTATTCACCAATCACAAGAATCTCCTCTACTTTCGATCCACACAGAACCTCACCCACTGCCAAGCACATTGGCAATTAAACCTGAATGAATTTGATCTAGAACTCCATCACATCGCAGGAAGCAAGCTTGCTGCTCCTGATGCATTATCCCGCCACCCTGACCACTCTACCGAAGCCTCTGACAACACCGACTGTTACAGAGTAACATCAGTCCACTGGCCCCCTATCATTTTCCCTTCATCCTCGCCCTCACATGCCTCTGGCTCGCACTTCTCTATTGCTTATCCATTGACCAGATCCTTGGGACCGTCCCAGTCCCCCGTCCCCCTCTCCTCGCACACACATGCACATGTGCCTTCGGGCCATGACTCGTCCTGACTTGTGCCACCAATGTGGCTTTCCTTATCTTTCTTATCTGATTCTGCTGACTCGTGCTATACACACATTGTATCATTTACTGTTGGTTTGTTCCAACATTTCTCGGTCTCATTCCACATTTGACCTCCATCTACTAATACGGCTAACTGGCCAGCGTACCTATACCATTTCCGTCTTCCCCTCTACCCTTACCCACAGTACGGTGACCTTGCCCTAAACCTTTCCACATAGTATAAGTAGTCGATCTCCTGTACAATAGTTTCTCTAACTTGAATCTACTCGATCTTCCCTGGAACATACTTCCTTCAGAGGCCCCCTCAGCCTCTGTCTCTAAGTATCTTTTCTTTAGTGCTCCTCACGCTAGAGTCTACTTCGATTGACCCTTATTGTCCAGACACGACAGTCCATACTCTAAGGTGACTTAGCGAATCTGTCGATAAGTCATGTGACACACATGTCTCTGGTGACTGCTGACATGACTGTCGCCATCACCAGTCGCTATACTGGACCCTTCCGGTTACATCATGACTGCTAGCAGATGACGCCCCTCTTAGGGCTCTGCCTAGCAGATCTATTTGAGTGTGTAACACTGATGTCACACTACTTCCCAACTCCCTTTTCATCCAAATCCTTGATACAGAACTCACCCAGTCCTTGAAGGACTCATCCCTAACTCTCTCTGACCTGATTATCCTCGCCGTGCAACAGGCCCTTGATGGGCTGAATGCTCCCCCTATGAAATCCGCACTTTCTGATTGGAAGATTGATGGTGGAACTCTTTTCTATAAAAATTGTGCCTATGTCCCACCTTCACTCCATCACCGGATCCTATCCCTCCACCATGATCACCCTACCACCAGTCACCCCGGACGCTTTAAGACCAAAGAACTCGTCAAGCAAGATTACTGGTGGCCAGGTATGGGCACCTTCATCCGGAAATACATAGAGGGTTGCGCCCTTTGTCAGCAAATGAAATCCAACACCCATCCAACCACTCCCCCCCTGAACCCTATCCCATCCTCTGCGCTTCGCCCCTTCTCACAGATCTCCATTGACCTGATCACTGACCTCCCAGAATCAGGAGGCTATGACTCTGTTATGGTTGTGGTAGACCATGGCCTTACAAAGGGGGTAATTCTCTGTCCATGCAAGAAAACCATCACTGCAGAAGGAGTCGCTCAACTCTTTTTCAAAAAAGTCTTCCTCTGCTTTGGGCTCTACAACAAAATCATTTCCGACAGAGGCCCACAATTCGCCTCCAAGTTCGCAAAAGAGCTAGGAAAGCTCCTTGACTATGAAGTCGCCCTATCCACTGCCTATCATCCTCAGACTGATGGGCAAACTGAATGCCTGAATCAAGAACTAGAAACCTATCTCTGTATCTACTACAGATCCACACCTTCTGAATGGGTCAGGCATCTTCCCATGGCAGAATTCGTTCATAACCACCGAAAACACGACTCCCGCAACACCTCCCCTTTTTTCCTCATGATGGGCTATGAACCCTGAGGAATCCCTTATGCCTTCCCCAAATCTTCCATTCCTGCAGCAGAAGATCGAGTCAAACACCTCCAGAAGATCCGAGAAGAAGCTATATCATGCCACAACCTTGCAATGCAACACATGGCTGATTGGACATTTGAAAAGAAGTTTGAACCCTGGAAACCCAAAGACAAAGTTTGGCTCTCCACTGCACACCTCATCACACACTTTCCCTCGAAGAAGCTTGCTCCCAAATGATACGGACCTTTCAAAGTAGAAGAAGTCCTCTCCCCTATCACATTCAAAATCCAACTCCCCCCTTCTTGGAAATCACACCCTGTCTTCCATGCCTCAGAACTCTCCCCCTATCATGAAACTGAAGTCCACGGACCCAATTACCCTGAACCATCCCCTGACCTTATCAATGGACATGAAGAATACGAAGTAGAAGCCGTTCTCGCCCACTGTTACAATCATCCTCCTTTACTCTACTTTGTTTCTCACTCTACTTGTACCATTACAAAGCAGTTTCCTTTCTTGACTTTGACCCTAAGTTTCCTCATTCTGATCTATGTACTATTATCCCACCATCATCTTGGTCCATGCGCATATAGCTTCCTATTTAAGCACGTGTATTATCACTTAGATACTTCACTTCAATCTTACTAGGTTTTCACCTGATACTTCTCTCGCTTAAGACCTCCAATCTTAAGTTGTCTGAATCAATCTCTTAGTCAAAGCACCCCTTTGACTAAGTCTAAGAAACTTCTCTTATTTGAGAGGCCGCCAGAATCTCAGCAACTAGAAAGCTCTATCAAGTCTTTGCTGTTAGAACTATCCTAGTTTGTAACAAAAGATTGAAGTCTCACGAAACCAGACACGTATATCTATACGAGTCTGACGGAACCACCCAGAAACCAGAACAGAAGACAAACTGACGTCGTTGACACCGAAACTCCAAGTGTTATCCCTTGGAACCCAAGTACCACCTTTGAACATGTCTTCCATGAAACCAACCAAATTCAAGATCAACCACCCGCCCATCTTTGATGGCAACAGAGAAAAATCCAAATCTTTTATGCTCTCTTGTAATGCCTATATCGATATCAACAAAGACATTTACAAGACAGACGCCCAGAAGGTGATCTTCATCACCTCCTTCATGAATGAAGGAAATGCAAGATCTTGGAAAGAAGAATTCCTCGAGGATGCCCAGACTGTGACATCAGCTGGACAAAAGAAAGGATATGGGACTATGAAAGAATTCAAGGAGAGCTTTGATAAAGCTTTCGGACCAGTAGACCCAGCAGGCACTGCGCTGGCATGACTTCTCGAACTGAAACAAGGACCAGAAGGTCTACAAATGTACATAGCAGACTTCCAAAGACTGCTTGCTCAAGCCAAGATCAAAGAAGAGCACATGAAGATCTACCATTTCGAAAATGGACTCAACGATAGACTCCTTACCAAAATGTTTAATGCTGGAGGAGTACCCAAGAACCTCGATGACTACATTTCCGCAGTAGTCGACTTGGACAATTGTTACGCCCAACTCCAGGCCCACAGGGGAAGATTTACCCAAAGACAAATGCAAAAACAAAACAGCTGCAGAGATCAGAGATTCATCCTGGCCAGAGATAAGGATGCCATGGTAATCGACAGACTCACCGATGAAGCCAAGGCAGAATACATGAGGGTTGGCAAATGCTTTAATTGCCACCAGAATGGACATCGGGCATGGGAATGCCCGAAGAAGAAGGCTTAGCGCCCTTCAATTAGAAAGGTGGAAGAAGAAGAAGGAGAAGAAGACGCAAGAAGGATTGATGAGGATTTTTAGACAGGAGAGTTATGTCAACAGTAGTTTCTCCAGAAGAACATGTACAACTAATACGAGCAGTTGGAGAAAGAAAAGAACTTCGCATCCCTATAACTCTCATATCAAGGAGACAGAAAAACGTCGAAACTTCAGCGGTCATTGACTCTGGAGCCGTGGGAACCTACATCTCAGAAGACTTCATAAAGAAGCATCATATCAGAACAAGAAAACTCGAGAAACCCTTCCACATTCAAACAGCAGATGGAAGCTATTTTTCTAGTGGACCGGTAGAATGGTATTGCGTACTTATTGTCAAAATCGACCAAAGAACCATGATAAGAAAGTTCAATATCACCCAATTAGGAAAGAAGGATCAAATCCTCCTCGGGATTCCTTGGTTACAGGCTATGAATCCCGTCATCGATTGGACAAAACAAACCGTATCCCTTCCCCCTATGCCAAAGTCTGACGCCATCGAGCGGTATGTACAGAAGAATCAACTTTCAAAAGAAACCCTTCCCAAAGGAAGGTTCAATACGAAGGAAGATGTTTGGAGTACATCACCAAACTCCCTTATAGAACTGACGGATGAAGGAGAATACCTTCGACGAACTGAGGAGACACAAAAGTTTAGCAACAAAGCACAAGAGTTCGCTTCTGAAGAAAAGGAAAAGAAAAAGAAGACCTTCGAAGAACTTGTACCAGCCTACCTTCATGACTTCTCCGATGTATTTGCAAAAGACAGCTTAAAAGAACTTCCCCCGGAAAGACCCAGTATCGACCACCGCATAGAAACAAAACCCGGTTTTTCCCCAAAAACGTCCAAGATTTACCCACTTTCCCACAATGAAAGAATTGCCATGAAAAAATTCATCGAAGAAAATCTCACTAGAGGATTTATTGTAAAATCCAAATCCCCACAAGCGAGCAGGTTCTTTTTTGTCGGAAAGAAGAGCGGTGAGTTAAGACCATGCCAAGACTACTGGTTCCTCAATGAGCAGACCATTAAAAACACCTACCCTCTCCCTCTTCCCTCATCATTGGTCAAACAGCTATATGGTGCAAAAATTTTCACTAAAATAGATATTTGGTCCGGGTACAACAATATTCAGATTCATCCTGATGACAGATGGAAGGCTGCATTTATTACCAAAGAAGGACTCTTTGAGCCCACAGTTATGTTCTTTGGATTATGCAACTCCCCGGCCACATTCCAAGCATACATGAATGATACCTTCCAAATGGAACTGAATGAGGGATGGCTCATCATTTACATGGATGACTTGCTCATATTCTCCATATCCAGAGAGGAACATCAGGAACGTACTTGCACCGTCCTAAGCAAACTCCAAAAGGAACGACTATTTGTGAAACCGGAGAAATGCATGTTTGACACTGATGAGGTAGAATATCTTGGTATGGTCATCCATCCAGGAAGTATGGAAATGGACAAAGGAAAGACAGCTGGTATTTTGGAATGGCCCATCCTGAAAACGGTCAAAGACGTCAGATCCTTTTTAGGCTTCTGCAATTTTTATCGCACCTTCATTTCCCACTATTCGGATATAGCATGACCCCTCATTGATCTGACAAAAAAAGATACTCTGTTCTCATGGACATCACTTTGCCAGACAACCTTCCAAAAGTTGAAAGACTGCTTCACCTCGCACCCAGTTCTCCAGAACCCTGATCCCCACCAGCAGTTTGCTATCGCCACTGATGCATCCCTTGTAGCCTCAGGGGCAGTACTGCTACAAACTGACAATAACGGAATCTATCACCCATGCGCCTATCTCTCCCAATCCTTCGTGCCAGCAGAAAGAAATTACCCCATCCATGATCAAGAACTTCTCACAATCATTCGCGCCCTTACCCACTGGAGACATTACCTGGAAGGACATCCATCCCTGGTGATTGTATTCACCAATCATTTGAACCTGCTCTATTTTCGCAAAGCAGAGTGGTTGTCTAGACGACAGGCATGATGGCAGCTGCTCCTTTCCTCTTACGACCTAGAACTTCACTATGTACCCGGCACTAAATTAGTCGCCCCTGATGCCCTTTCCCGTAGGCCAGACCATGGCGACGGAACTAATGATGATGCCAATTCTATCCTGCTTCCTGATTCCATGTTCGTCCAGTTGATTGACGATGATCTCCAAGCTGCGATCACTTCCCCCAATCCTTTGACTGATCCCATCTTCTCCGCAGCGCAGGATGCCTTAAACGGGCTCTGCCTTCCTCCCATGAAATCCTCGCTTTCCGATTGGAGCATCACTGATGGAGTCTTATCCTACAAAGGATGTGCCTACATTCCCCCCTCACACCGCACTCGGCTACTCCAGAAGCACCATGACCACCCCTCTGCTGGACATCCCGGTCGTTTTAAAACAGAAGAATTAGTAAAACGAGAAGCATGGTGGCCTGGAATGGGTACTTTCATCTGGAATTACGTTGACGGTTGCGCCCTTTGCCAGCAGATGAAAACAGATACGCATCCCGTCTCCCCTCCTCTAAACCCCATTGCCACCACTGCCACACGACCCTTTTCACAAATCTCAGTGGATCTCATCACGGATCTCCCAGTCTCCTCTGGCTTTGACAGCGTCATGGTCATGGTAGACCATGGGCTTAGTAAGGGGGTGATCATTACTCCATGTCATAAAATGATTTCTTCCAAAGGAGTAGCCAAGCTTTTTCTGAAACACGTTTTCAAATGGTTTGGTCTCCATGACAAGGTCATCTCCGATCGTGGACCTCATTTCCTGTCCAAATTCTCCATTGAACTTGCCAAACTTCTCAATTATACACTCACTCCCTCTACCGCCTACCACCCCCAGACTGACAGACAAACTGAATGACTAAATCAGGAACTGGAAACCTATCTCAGGATGTACTGCCAGAACAATCCGTCCGAATGGGTAGAACACCTTCCTATGGCTGAATTTGTCCACAATCATTGGAAGCACTCCGCCAAAGATGCGTCCCCCTTCTTCATAATGATGGGATATGAACCAAGAGGGCTTCCATATATCATTCCCGAATTAAATGTCCCTGCTGCGGAAGAACATGTAAGGACCTTGCAGAAGATCAGGGAAGAAGCCATATCTTGTCATAACATTGCTATGCAGCAAATGGTGGAAAGATCCTATGGACAGGAATATCAACTGCAGAAAGTCGGAGATAAGGTCTGGTTATCAGCCACTAATCTTTGAATAAAGCTCCCCTCTTGAAAGCTCGCCCCAAGAAGATATGGTCCTTTCCCCATCACAACCGTACTTTCTCCGATCACTTTCACACTCCAATTGCCACCTCAATGGAAGATCCACCCTACTTTCCACACTTCTCAGTTATCATACTATCGCGAAAATGACATACACGGTCTGAACTTCCCAGAACCCCCACCTGACATCCTCGAAGAAGAAGAAGAATACAAAATAGAAGCTATTCTTGCCCATAAAGGCACAGTGAAGCGAAGGAGGTACCTAGTATCCTGGAAAGGGTATTCTTCTGCCAGTAATGAGTGGATTCCTGAAGAAAACCTGGAAAATGCCAAGGAGATGCTCAGAGCCTATAAAGCCAGAAACTCACTTTGAAATCACCCAGTACATTGACGATATCATCCTCTCCCAGATCCAACTCCTACAACCAGTATGCCCTTCCCCACGTCAACCTACACCCTTCCCTATCAGTCCACCTTCGCCGACGCACCCACGGACTCTAATGACGACCAATATGAGGCCTTCATTACCCAAGCTGAAGACCTCACCCTCATCGAGGCTGCCATCCTCTGCCCAGGACATGCCATCAAACTCACCCGAGTCCTCTTCCAATGGGACACACACGCCATCAACCTCCTCATTAATATCATCCAAGCCACTGAGCTCATTGAACGGGTCACTCACCTTATCGAGGATGATACAGTTCGTCATAGCATCATGCACATGCAGAGGTGCATACGCAACTTTGCTCTGTGCCTTATTCCTGAAGAAGTTAAAGACGACATTAGAACAGTCATCCACATCGTTGCTGAGCAAACAGCAGGGGTTGCTCGCCCACCTTCTCCTTCAGAACCCGTCTCCACAGATGGAGTCCCTCCACCTTCTTATCAGGACACCATACCTTCTTTGCCCTCTAACACTCCTAACAAGCTACTGGCTGCAGTTAATAATCCTATGCAGACCACCGAGGCAATCATTGCCTCACTCAGAGAAGAAAGGCAGGCAGAAGAATGCCTGAATGAAGAACGCCTCGCTATTCCTGTTCCAGCGCCGTCCACGACACTGGAAAAACCTGCTGTTGAAACCATTGAGCACCCCCCTCATCTCTATTCTGCATTTTCCGCCACTAGCGAAGAAATAGTGGTGAACCCAAACAACCAATACCTCTCACACTACGAAGTCCAAGACCTTGCCAACGCGCTAGCTGCGCTCCACATCCACCCACTGCTAATTATTCCCAACTCTCTCTCTTCCCATTCCTTCACCGATGGAATTGTACCCATGCAAGCATTAGGACAGACTCAACCCGCTACTCCTGCTGAGCTAATCGTGGAGGTGGAACGAGGCGCTAGCAACCACTCTATGCAAAGGACCAATGCATTGAGAAGAAGAGCACAAGGACTCAGATCGCATGCTGATAAAGGAAAGAAGCGTGCTACAAGCACAGACGAAGCACTTGGCCTGAAACCAGCTCCTTCCCCCCTTCGTGCCTCGTCCTCCAACCCTGATGAAAATCACATATGCAGGTACTGCAAAATGCTCGGACATAGACAGGTACACTGTCCCGACTATTATTGTCGCATTTGCCAGGAACTGTCCCCAGGACACCTTTCATTTTACTGTCCTCATTACACCAGTGAATCACCTACTATGTTAACCTGGAAAGATGACGGCTTCTACAGAGAACTTGCCATCTGGGAGATGGCCAGGGACGAAGCATATGTTATCCAATGCAGGGAAGAGGAAGCGCTCTATCAGATCGAGCGTATGAGAGCAGGACCTGACAACGAAGATTTGGACTATGTCGACAACCCCATCTACTGGGCTAACCAGGATGACTAAAACTTGGTGATTTTTGTCCTAGTAGGGGGGCAATGTTACAATCGTCCTACTTCTACTTTGTTTCTCACCTAACTTGTACCTTTACAAAGCAGTTTCCTTTCTTGAGTTCGACCTTAGTTTCCTAATTCTGATCTATGCACTTTTATCTCACCATCATCTTGGTCTGTGCACATATAGCTTCCTATTTAAGCACATGTATTATCACTTAGATACTTCACTTCAATCTTACTAGGTTTTTACCTGAATCTTCTCTTGCTTAAGACTTCCACTCTTAAGTCGTCTGAACCAATCTCTTAGTTGAAGCACTCCTTTGACTAAGTCTAAGAACCCTCTCTTATTTGAGAGGCTACACAAATCTCAGCAACTAGAAGGCTCTATCGAGTCTTTGCTGTTAGAACTATCCTAGTTCGTAACACAATCAAATTGACTTTTTCTCCCTGATAATACAACCATACTCGTAAATATACATGCAGCAAATAGTACTTAGAGTATCAAAGGAGTATGGTTACAACTGATTACCAGCAAGTAATGCTAGCTTGAAGCCAGGTGTTATGTAAGCT
>MU172390.1:83099-96379 GCA_016695485.1 Suillus hirtellus | reverse complement strand
TGTATCATATGTTGATCCATTTTCATTTTTGTTATTTACTGTATGTATGTACCATAAACAATAACAACAGTTGTGTTGAACAGTGCGCTGCAGCAGCGATTGAGTCGGCGCTCGAAAACACGTGACAAAGCCACGCGAGTTTCCAAAAACAGGTTTAAGCGAGGTAAGCGAAAACCATGTGGCCTTAAGCGTATCTAAGCGTATCTAGGCGAAAACCACATGGCCCTACGCGAAAACCACGCGAGCGCCCGTGCGTTTCCGAAAACCGTTCTCCCTTTCTTCTTAAGATGTTCGGTAGTAGTTACCATGTCTTACCTCTACCACGCAGTGACATTGCAACATTTTCGCATTATGTTGACTTAGTGCAATCATATTGTCTGAGGATTGTAAGTCACTTGTGACATTTGCGATCATCTTGCAATACATACTTAGGCACCAGCAGCGGCTCGGGCCGTGGACTTCAAAATTTGCTTGCAGCAGTCAAAGTTATCTCATCAAGCCTTACAACCGTGACTACCGTTCTGTATTTACTTCCAGCAGGTGACCAGCACCATCAACTTACCCAGACCATTAACATCGGCCGTCACGCGCCATGCCCCCTCAGCGCCGCACACCCATTGAATACGATTGTGATGCGTGTTGGAGCTCATAATGTTGATGCTATTCGTCTGATGAGGCATCGAAACCAGTGCAAAGCAGTGTGCACCAGAGCCTGCCGTGCCTACGAGAAGTTCGTACAGCTTCACGAAAAGCGTCTGGCAGCAAAAGCGCGTGCAAAGGCGGAGGAATTAGCTTCTGTCACTGCGGCATCGCATCCAATGCCAGCCACTCAAACACTCACAAGCTGCACTACCAGTGGCAATCATAGCTATTTTAGGGACTTGACAGATTCGAGCGAAGGTTCTGTGAGTAACGTGCATTTGGATCGCGCTGGACATACTGACTTTATTTCTTATCAGTCAAAGGGCTCTTTCACTTCGAGTCATCCGGTCCTTGAGCCTCTACCAAGATTGACACCTCCGCTCCCCTACACCCCATCATTCTTACTCGAACAGCACACGGACGCTAGTACCTGTGTTCAGGAAGACGTGCTGGAAAGTGCTCGTAGGCGATTGTAACGATGGCGAGTGGTTTCATCGGTTGGAACTTGATTTTGAGCGGTTAGCAAAATTGGGAGTTTTCCCTGATGGTCGATGGCAAGCTCGCTTTGACTGAGTGTTGGTGTACTGCTTGACTTGTTTCTAAAGGGTTTAAACAGTCTAGACCGAAGAATGAGAACTGTTGCGATCAGAACAAGCAATGGTCGTCATGATGACTGGTGTCGAAATAGTTTATTAAGGTTGAGCGGTCTCGAGAATCTCGCCATCCTCGCTGTACCTTACAGCGAGCAGTGCAGATGAACTTCATCATGAAGCGCGCGTCGAACAAGCATGTGATTACTGGATCGGATCAGTTAGCACCGTGACTGACTTGCACAATGTTTGCACCCTCACACTGAGCGGTGTCATCCCTTCATTGCAGTAACTACGCAGTCTTAAGAAAAGGCACAACTTAGGAACTCGGGCATATTCGGATGTTGGAACCTTGCTAGTACGTTGTTGCATCTTTTCCTTATATTCACTTATACTTACATTCATACGAGGATGTCAACCGACTCGACAAGTTCCCTCGTTATGTCGACGTAATGTCTGACATTAGTAGCAATGGAATGCACTGACCTATACGAACTCTATTAGTCCAGTGTCCGATCTCATTCCCTCGACCATCTTATCGCTGAATCGCTGAAATGACAACTTTCGTCCGGTCGTGCCTAGGCGGCCCCTCATAAGGACTCAAAGCACTCTGCTTGGACATGTAAAGCAACGAGACTCGATGGATTGGTCGGGTGTTGCATGGCCCAAGCCGGGCACTACGACAAAGACCTCCAAAACCCTGCCAGACCTCGGTGTCAAGTAATTCGATATTTATCTAGTCTTTACTCAACTATTGACGTCAAGTTGAGCGCCATCTGTATAACTTATCCTTGGCAAGTAACTCGATCCTGATGTTCATCCAACACTGTAACAGATTGAAGCCTCCAAACCGATGTGGTTGCTTCAAGGACAATGCACTCACGTGTTCCATGGTCCACATCCACTAGTGACCTCCACAAAGCGTCTGTACGAACGCCACAAACGGTTGTCTACCGCAAAGCACAGTGGAACGACCACAGTCGGGGATCGTTTATATACCTCCCCCAATACCTCCCCAGTGCCATCATCACCCCGAGTTGAAACATATACTCGCCTCGGACAGAATCAAGTGGCACCACCATTCATATTCTTCTATAACCAATCATGTCTAAGGTAGGCCTAATCCTCGTGCACTAACTTGAAGACTGACTCGGACGCGGAATAATTAGACCTACATTTGCTCTGCTCATCCTGGCTGCAACGCAACTTTTACCAGGTTTATTGACTTCAAGAGACACGAGGCTGCATATTCAACAGAGTACGTTTTTCTCCTCTATGCTATATAGCGTACCTCGCTCACATTTGCTTATATAGTGGGTATATCTGCACCTGGCCCGGCTGCGACTTTGCGACAAAGAGGAAAGTCAGCTATGAAGTCCATTCTGCTAAGCAGTATGTGTTCATCCACCACTATCATCGATTCCACCTCGTCAACATTTTTTTAGTACGGGCGAGCAACGCTACATCTGTCCTCACGATGATTGTGACTACAAGACTCACGACCCCGCCGGCTTCACGCGCCACCGACAAAAACAACATGGGTATGTTCCTCTGCGCCGCGGTCGTGGTGCCCCCTCCATAAAAGGGTCAGGCGGGATTCAACCGTCATCCCAGCCCCCGGCACAGCCCCAGCCCCTGGCAGAGTCTCTTGATCCTGGTACATTCTCCCAATACCAATACCAACTCCAACTTCAAGCCACGCAACTGCAGCCCATGCTACCGCAACCCATGCAACTGCAACTCATGCTACCACAACCCCAACTGCAGCCCATGCTATCCCAACCCATGCTACCGCAACCCATGCAACTGCAGTCCATGTCGCAACCCATGCTATCCCAACCCATGCAACTGCAACACATGCAACTGCAGTCCATACAACTGCAGTCTATGTCACCGCAGCCCAAGCCACCGCAGCCCATTCAACCGCAACCCATTCAACCGCAACCCATGCCACCCCGGCCCATGCAATCTCATCCCATTGAACATAAATCCACTCAATACCAATCCCCTCCACCTATCTACGACTCATCATTGGGAGTCTTATACGGCTCAACAGATACCGCGGACGACTACACCATGTATACTCCACCCACGAGGGCCTCCAACGGGTGGACTGAGGGATGCATGTGTCCTGAATTGATGCAGAGACGCCCTTCGGAGATGCTAGGGTATGAATATTAGCCTTATTAGTTTTCATGATCTTCAGACGTGAGAATCATTTATTATCTTTTCTCTTTCCTCGTTGGTGATGTTTCTCTTGTTTATGTATGGCCTCGGATTCTGCATCGGTCTACCTGTTTGTATATCTCATTTATCACTTCTTTGTGTCAAAGTAATACATTCTTTTATCAATGTAACACGTTTCAAGTTGTAATTGAAACATTTGCCTCTCCCTCAAGTTTGATTCGCGTTCTCAGCGCTCCGAGTCATCCTACGCTACCAAACTCTGTATTGATTCTAACATGCATTCCGATCGCCTTCGGACGTTTCCCATCGTCAATTACAGTAATAATGGATGCTTGTAAGTAGTACTATCGAACACATTTTTCCGCCGGTTTGAACCAAAACAACGGTGATGAGTGACCTGTTACCACTTGGAAATTCACAGCAAGGTACGAGCAGAAATTCAGTAAAGACCTCGCTCATCGCATACGCAGCAGAAAATGTTGATATTTTGAAACTGCCAAATTAGGACATATTTTGAGCGGTAGTGACCGCTTCGGGCAATTTTCTGGTGATAAAATCAATATGTACGTTTATTTGTTCCCGCAAGGTCTCAGCCAATTGAGTTCATTCGTCGTTTATTCGAAGAGCGCATCTAGAGCTACCTGGAGGATATTTGAGTGGAGTCTTTTTTACATTACACTGCTCGTATACCTTATTTTCACCACGGCTTGGCAGCCGAACGGTGGTGGAGTGGTAACAGGTCACTCCACACTCCGAAAACGGAAACGAGCGGCTGCCGAACGGACCCAAAGTTTGAGATTTGTATTCACTTTGAAGTTCGTCTTGGATCCGAAATTATCAGGCCTTCAAGGGTGGCTCGTAGCCGGAAGGTATCCGTTGAATGGTTCAACGTTCAACGTTCAATCTCGGTTCTTACGATACATCCGACTCCCGAGTTTGTGATGAACAAAAGCCCTTGGTAAAAGGTCAGTTCGACCATAGTACCACCTCTCAATTCCAACCATACAGTTCGTACTCATTTTTACCACACTGGTCACATTCGTGACCCTTGCTGCGTCACATCCAGCACCCAAATTGGTTGAAGAATACACTGGTGAGTACTGGGAACTCATGCAGTTCTTGTTAGTGAGAGTGATACTGATATGCTATGCAGCTCTGGCTGAGCGCCAGAAGGTTTCCTCCAACCCCATTACTAGTCATCTCACCGTGAGGTTGGGGATGCCTGACACTTTTGACAGGCCCAACATTCCTAACAGGCCCGACGGGCCTTATACGCCTGATCCACCTGATGCGCCTGAGCCTGACTCAGTTGACTGATAGAGAGGTAGAGAGGTATTGGTTGTTTCTTCTTTCATTGCTATGAAGTCTTATTGCGGTTCAGCTTTCGAATTAGGGAGGGGTCGCAAGAAGATGTATTGAAATTTTAGAGCTACGGCATCAGCTCGCAGGTCGGCGTGTTAGAATTCTGAGATCCTTATATGCACGAGAAAGCAGATGATCGAGGACGGACCTATGTAATCAATGACTGTCGAACACTTTTTCCGCCGGTTTGAACGAAAACAAAACGAACGTAAACGAATCCAGCGGCTGCCGAACGGGCCCAAAATCTGAAATTCGTATTCACTTGTAGGTAACCCCAGCCTCTTTGTTACGACGTGCCCAACATTTACAGTTCCGAATTCTCTTGCAAGACTTCCTGTGCGCCACGGGGCTTACAAGGTTGCAAGCCCGTACACACTGGGACGGTAAGAACTGCTTTTGTGCTCAATATGAGTCTGCTCTAGCCAAGATTCTTCATACCAGATAGGATGTAGCTAACATTGGTCCATGGAATCGCACTCCCGAGATACAATTTAGTAAGAGAGTTTGAACTTTGACGTTTATCTTTTAACGTCACCTTCTAGAAATGTCTCCGATATATTTCACCTTCATGAGATCTGATTGGGTCGAGATGCTCCTGAAGGCCAAGTACTTAGTAGTAAGCGCATCAGAGAAGAAGATATGTATTGTCATACATCGTTATATATCGTAATATATAGGAAAGGCTTTCGTCACATTTGAATATCAAGTGATAATAATGCAATATATGACTATGTAAAAGCACTATAATTAGTATAATTCGGACAGCAAGAGAAGCGATCTGAAGTTCGTTTCAACCAGACACGGATCCAAAATGTAAGGGATGCCTCGTAAGTGCTAAGTCAGAAGGTATCCAATCAAGTTGAATGTTCGAACATTCAACGTTCAACGTTAGTTCTTACGATACATCCGAGTTTGTGGTGAATAAAAGCCCTCGCAGTTTTGGCTAGAGGGTCAGTTCGGCCATAGCATCCAAATACCCACTCTCAACTCCAACCATGCAGTTCGCACTTACTTTTACCACACTGGTTACACTTGTTACCCTTGCTGCATCACATCCAACACCAACATTGGCCGAAGAATATGGTGAGTACTGAGGACTCGTGCCGTTCCTGTTGGTGAGAGTCAAACTGATATGCTATGCAGCTCTGGCTGAGCGCCAACAGCTTGCGATTCCCTCCATGACTATCAGTATACCTAGCCTTCTTCCCTCCATGACTATACCTAGCCTTCTTCCCACGTTTTGAGATGCCTGATACACTTGACACACCTGGTTCGATGGACTGATAGAGAGGTAATGGTTTTTTCTCCTTTCATTGATATGAAGTCTTATTACTGTTCAGCTTTTCGAATTAGGGAGGGGTCGCGAGAAGAGGTGCTGAGTTTGATACATCGTAGAGCTACGACATCAGCACGCAGGCTAGCTCAGGTTGGCGAGTCAGAATCGATTCCGAGATTTTTATATGCACGAGATTCGAGAAAGTTCAAAGCATCGGATATGATCGAGGACGGACTAGTACTTACATAATCAATGATCTTAGTATCTTGGACAAATTTGTCACAGCGTGTTCACTGTTAGCGGTGTGCTAAAGAGCCCTTGTTCAACTAGGGCTAGGTCTAAATTAAGATTCTAAATGGGTTTCCTCCTACTGCAGACTGCCATACAAGGCTCACAGGTGTGCTAAGGATCACTAATAATTGATTTGGTTTGGCATTTTGCTAATGCTCCACAGGTGGCAAGCAGATCCAATTTTTGTCGAGCGCACTTACCTTGACACTTTTACTTTCTAGTGGCTTGCTCATGTATGTTTATACTGTGACCATTCTATTATATACTGACCAAGGATGACCCAGTCAGTTATGCTGCTCAATTTGCATAGACTAGTTCCATTGACTTCATGCCATTATCAGTTTCGAACCTTTCCTCCCCCTTTGCCCATAATGATTGTGCCCGACCCTCAAGGTATGTCAATTAGTTATTTTAGTCCCATGTTCTCAACATGTGTTAGATGAATGAAAGATAACGGTGTCTGAGTCTTGTCCTCACCCACAATGCTTGTGACAATCAGCATAACCTGAAATGCTCCCCTGCATATTAGTGTGCAGTCAGTATCTGGTTCATCCAATGATCAGTTGGACTCTGATGTGTTTCAGGTGAGATTGAGTATGTTCAAGATGAGTTTGAAGAGATGTTTTGTGGGATTGCTGAAATTGTAGTAAGTTAGCTTCCCTTTCAATGTGCCTCTAGCTGATGTACCATCATCCCTTTCCCTCTCCAGCATCTAGTATCAGAATCTTGTTCTCATTTCCTCTCCTCATTTGGGCCCAATGGGCTGTATGAAGGGACTGTCGCCTTGTACAGGTGCAACACATCTTCCGCAGTCATCAGAAAATTTGATGCACCATTAATTCACACTCTAGCCAATATGAGCAAGGTCTGCTGGATCACTCAGAGTAGCAGTGGTTATGATGAAATTGATGTGCAAGCCTGCAAAGAATGGGATAATGTCCACTCTCAGTCAAACAACTATTGCTAATGTGCATTTGCCCCAGGAATATTGGTGTTGAATACTCCAAGAGTGAATGAGGATGCTACTGCTACTACTGCTTTATACCTTATGATATCATGCCTGCAGCATCTCTTGATGGCAGAACGCTCCCTTCGCTCTGGTACATGGAAGACACTCTGTGATGTGGTGCAAACTCACAATGTTACTGGATGCATGCTTGGTATCTTTGGCTTGGGTGGCATCAGTCTGAGATTTGCTCACCTTGTGCATGCCTTTCCAATGTGCATCACATACTTCTCATGAAGGAAGGCAGAATCTGTTCCAGATTGGTGTGAATATGTCTCAGCCTGGAGGAGCTGTGCAAGCAGGCTGATGTACTGAGCCTACATGTCCCTCTCAACCATTCCACAGCTGGTATAATTGGAGATGAGATCATGACCCTGCGACGGGGAAGTGTGCTTCTCAATACATCATGAGGATGAATAGTGGACCAAGAGGTGGTGATATGAGCACTGGAGGATGGTCATGTAACACTTCTTCTATCATCTTGTTGTCTTTGCTCACAACTTTCAGCTTTCATCAGTCGGCTTGGATGTATACCCTGATGAACTGCACATAGAGTCATCAGGGAAAACCTCCCATGGGAATTTTGAAAATTCTCAAGAATTATGGCAAACTTTCATCAAATTTTTGTAAAAGCTTGTAAATAGTTGATAAATAGTCACATCCATAATGCAGTCAGTGAATGCACTGAAAAAGATATCTACAGGGCTCTAGTTGAACCTGCCATGAGATATGTAACTAATTACTAGTATATCAAAAATGTAAAGTTCACAGAATGCAGAACGGGGACATATTTAAACAAGTGGGAGGGAGAATTTGGAGGTGTCTACTGCTGGCTACATAGAGCTTGCTCAAAGGGCCTTAGCCTCAGTGACAACAAGTAAATTGAGAAATTGAAAATCGAACCACTGACAATTTAATTACTAATCACAGGGCTCCCACGGTTGATTTCAATGAACTCATTCAAATATTCATGTTTCACTGTGCAACTTACATGAGTGTTAAGACCATGCACAAAGGGTAGGACTGATTCTGAGGGGCTTGGCTTCAGCTCGTGTGCTGCGCCCCTTACCCAAGTATGTGCCCTTAATTTCAGATTGGTGTCCAAAGAAAGTCCGAAAGTATCTGAAGATGTCTGAAGATGTCTGAAGATGTCTGAAGGACATCTGAAGGTGCGGGAAACTTCAGAAGGACTTTCCGGATAGGTGCAAGTAACTTCCAGATGAGTGTGGGAAAGTTCCGGAGGAACTTCCAGAAATTACAATGAGGTTGCGTCCTAATACAGATATGTATAATGGCTACTTGGGACAAGTCCCAAGTAGAAGCAAACAGAGGGAAGGCTGCAAGGACAAAGTCTGAAGCAGAATAGGTCTGGAGGACCACAGGAAAGATCTGGATAGACTTCCGGAAAGATTGGAGGATTGGATGGGTGGATAGTGGAGGATCAGAGGAGTGGAGGATCAGAGGATCAGAGGATCAGAGGATCAGAGGATCGGTGGATCGGAACTCTGGCCTAGGGAATTCCTCCCTAGGCCTGAGATGGATATTGACTAAGTTGAAGGACTAGAGCTGATAAGAGAATTTAGAGTGAAGACTAGTGCAAGGACTAATATGATATTCAGACTGAGGAACTACAGGACATATACAAGAGTTTATATACTAAGTGACTATCGGAAAGATCAATAAGCAAAGGTCCAAGGCTATGTATGAAGCATAAGCAAAGTTAACAAATGCGAGTCGGAAATGAACATAGGTTAATGGATCAGTAAGCATACCAGTAATAGATATAGCCGAAACAACAGAAAGAAGGAAATACTGGATAGGCTGTGTAAACATTATATGCACAGGAAATGTATCTATACATCGGATAGGATAGGATTGGACCAGATGAGATGTGGTCCGGATGAGATGTGTGGATATGTGAGATATAGTATTAGGGTGATAGGACAATGATGAGTGATGCAGGCTAGCTGCGAAGGACAAGGGATCTGGACATGGGTGTGTGGATGTGGATGTGCAGAGGTGCAGGGATCCAGATGGGTAGAGGACTGGAGACATGGATAGGACATCCGAAGGTCCAGATGAGGTGTGGGAATATTATCGGATGTAGGTCCAGAATATGGGATATGACAATGAGCCACAGCAACCACTTGCACACCCTGTCACGTTGTTTTCTTTATGTTTCATTCTCACTTACAGTTACTGTTTGGGACTCTAGGTGAGAGGTATCACCACCACAGGGCTAATTCTTGTTCTGAGTGGGCATCTGAATTCTGTTGTCGCATTCATCTGTGTGTGGTCATTCAAACCAGGTGTCTATGTAGGATTCCTTTTTTTCTCTTCTTTTTGGCAGTCCAACCAGCCTTCCTGATCTCTCCCAGCTGCAGGCTCAATTTGGAGCATACACATAGCTCAAAACTGCATTCTGAGGTGCACAGGTGAGTCATGTAGTTGAATCCTGGTTTCACAGTGACCCGCTCATGCTCACTGTCAGAATTGCAAATTCCCTACTCAAGCTGCAGTTCAGGCCAGAGCCAGGTTGGAGCTGGGCCACTGCATTCTGAGGCACACAGGTGAGTCATGTGGTTGATTCCTGGTTCCTCCCTACCTGCCTCCCCACAGTCCACAGCTCTAGTGTGATGACTGAGCAGGATGAACATCCCATGGTCTTGGGCCTCACTGCTAACCCTATGTTCAGTGGCAATCCTACTGCAGCCTTCTGGTATGGTGCTCTGATCAGAGACTACAAATATTATTGACATGCTTCCAGGAAGTTGGAAGATCCTGAATTCCATGGTCTCAGCTGTGGTTACTGCAGTGCATCTTTTCTGACTGTTCAAGCACTATCTCACTGTGTTCTACCAGATTTTTTCTTCCCTACTTGATCTGAAGTTGGTTGACTTTGCATCCACTGAGTTGAAAGCAGCATTTGTGCGAATTGATTTCGATGGGATGAGTATCAACTAGGGCATTCCTGATAGCACAAGGATTTCGCGTTACAAGTTTTGTCTCATTTCCTCATTTTCATATCTTGTGATTTGCGATATTCTAGTATTTAATCACATTATAATCATTTTGTTGTATTCATGTGGATTTTCATAAATTTTCACCCATCTGTAGAGGAACTTGGAATATTTTAATGTATTTTCAGAAAGTCAGAAAATTTTACAAAATTTTACAAAATCTTTGCAGGAGGTTTTCCCTGATGCTGATCCATGCTTGTTGACATTCCTGCAATGCACACTTCTGCTGCATATTAGGGGAGTATCAGCAGAGTCATTGAGGGCAAAAGAACTGCAAGCCTTGGGAAACTTGAAAGCTTTTGTACTGGGTGGCATTGGGGAAAACATTGTCCCTGAGCTGAAGATGGGAATTGGGACCTTGACTATGTTGTAATCACTAGTAGCATGCTGAACAAGGCATAGCATAGAAGGAACAATTGCCTTCACTCATCTAATGATAGAATGTGGCTTGAAGATTGATCACTGCAAGCCACACCATTCAGCCTCAGTGCTGTCAAAGAAGCCTCATCAGAATAATATTATAGCTTGGTTTGACAGCACTGACCTGAACATTGAACCTCATGCCTCCTGGGCCCCATTACAACTCAGCTTTGTCACATGTATCACTGGACCCTGCCCACATGGTGACTCTTCAGCCATGCTCTCCCTTGATCAGGGCTCATTGGCACTGAGGGGTCACACAAAAATTTGACCTTATGGAGGGAAGAGCTGCCAATGCACATCAGAAAGCCTTCTTCATACCACACAGAAGCTGTCAGTGTAACAAAAGCAAATTCTGATGTTACCGCACCATCTTGTTCCCCGTACATATGGCAAGAACTATAGGCCATATGCCAGCCTGTGCGGCCACTACAACAATACCTGCAGCACTCGGACTTTTTCTCAGCATCAAGCAGAGAGTAAGGCAGAAGCTTGCTTTACAGTGGACTTTGGAAATGCATCCTACAAGGACTTGCCTGTGGTTGACCATCAGTGTTGTTGCTGAACATCGACATCATTACAGAAACCTGTGTCAACTTTGAGGGAATAATTGAATGGTGAAAGGATAGCACTTCAGTAGCATACTTCATGTTGTCTGGGGGCTATCCATAAACAGTTCATGATCAGCCACACAACTTGGAGAGTATCACAGTGTATCAAGAAAATACTTAATGTGTGGGAACACCAAGGGGAGCCAGTTCATGATTACAATCATGCCTGTTAAAAGATATACAAAGTTAGGCGTAACAATGAGTTTACATAAGTTGGATAGATAATGGGGGAGCTCCAAAATGCAAGACTCCTTTGGACAAAAATTCAAGTTCCTAGAATAAACACCTTTTATTTGCCCAGTGCACATAGTTCTCTGACCACTTTCTGGTTGATCCTCTTTGCAAAACATATCTCAAATGGAGCAGCATGTGTAATTGCACTGTCTGAGAATAAGAGCTGTGTTGAGGAAGATGGACTGATTCACAACATGTTGACTGGGACATACCCTGATTTTTTCAAGTAAGGTATAAGAAATGGTCAACATCAGCAAACTAAAATGGCCTATACAGAGCTGTACAGTATCCCAGCTCCCTAGTTTGGTCCCTACTACCTAGCTTGCTACAGTGGTAGACTTTTCTGTCAATCTCTGTACAGATTAGTGATGTAAAAGTTCAGTCCTGGACCGCGGTTCGAACCAAATTTTTAGTGGATCAAACTGCAGTCCAGTCCAACATTTGACGGCCAGGGAGAACTGAACTAGGTGTTCAGTTCAATGTTCAGCAGTCCTTGGACTGTTTTGAATGTGTTTGAACACGTCTGAATGCATACTTATTTTTTGCATGATGACTCAGCAACTTCATTGATATCCACCATCAATAAGTGTTGCCATCATCACACTTCACACAGATTGGTCGTCGTCATTAAATAACTTTGCAAATAAACTTGGCATCCATCTATTTGATTTAACACTTAACAGAGAAGACCAATAGAGAGGACCTCAATGAGTCATGAGACAACCTACACTGTAAGCAAATCTTTCATGCAATAATGTTTGATCAACTACTAATACTTGTGTTGCAAAGACCTCTGATCATGAAGCTTGATAAAGCAAGAATATGGACTGGGACCACAGTGAGTTCCCTGACTTTCTCTCCCTCAATATGTAAATAACCAAAGTGCTGTAGGTGCCAATGGTGCTCTTCTTGATGCTGGTGATATCACCTGGTTTCATGATGCTGATGATGATACTCCACTCCCTACTTCTCATATGCCTTTGCCACCCCCTGCCATCATGATTGCTGGCTCATGTTGCTCTGCTTGTGTTCCACATCCTGCCTCCAAGCTTGTTGACCCCAACAATGCTGTCTTGGGCAAATGCAAAGCTACTGGAAAGCAAGTGGTACTTACTGAGGATGAATCTGAAGATGAAGTTGCTGAAGACCCTGAGTGGGATGATGCTGACAAAGTACTAACTGATGCAGGTACTGATGATAACACCCCATCAACATATCAACAAACTAAAGAGAGGGGTGATGCAGACCGTGAGGTAAGTGAACTTTCCATTCAATTTTTTATCCAACCTAACTTATTCTTTGTGCAGGGTATCAAACAGCATAAAAGTGACTTGACCACTGGCATTTGTACAATATTCACTTGTGAGTCAAACACTATCAACCCCGATACCGGAAAAAAAGGGGATGGGCACTGGTGTGAGGTGTCATATCCCGTATTCCGGACCTACATCCGATAATATTCCCACGCCTCATCTGGACCTTCGGATGTCCTATCCATGTCTCTAGTACCCATCCAGATCCCTGCACCTCTGCACATCCATATCCACATGTCCACGTCCAGATCCCTTATCCTTCGCAGCTAGCCTGCATCATTCATCCTTGTCCCATCGCCCTAATGCCACATCCTATATATCCACGCAT